>JAPYZK010004144.1:0-10833 GCA_030522785.1 Platygaster equestris
AACCCAGAAAATTTTATATTTTCTTTGGGCGTTTCCCGCGGAACTCGGTAGTAACCCCTGTGAAAATTCTCAATTTCGAAGTGTCCTCAAGGAGCCTTCAGGGGCGCCGTGACCTGGTTTCCGGAATTCCCACGTCGTCTGCCCGCGACGAAATTGTAATCCCGATTCCTCCGATATCACGGAGAAGATTGCCGGGGGTAACGAACGGGTCTCGGGAAATTATCCGGCTTTCGCTGAAGATTTCGATAAGATTAGTCGCGCGCGGAGAAAATCAAACGCCGAGGTCGGGGTGGGCCATGGTGGTGGTGAATTCGGCCACCCAGAGGCAAAATAACGGTCGTAACTCGGGGCGAAACCGCAGCAAAAAAACAATATCCTACTACGTACTCGTCGCCGCTCGGTAGTTACGAAAAAAATTGCTTCCGATAGTGACAGGTTGAGGCATCTTCTTCGAAAAAAAAGCACTCGACTTAAAATCGAATGTCGTTCGGTGTATTTCCAGGAGCTCAATTATTTGCGGCTGATCGTTGAATTGGCGACAATGAATTGTAGTAGGTATCGATTTTCAAATAACATTGAGTGGAATGAAAATAAATTGTGGGGTAATTGCATTCCGGAAAACCCTTATCACTTTTACACAATTTCTTTTCAATTTCCTGCAGATCGATGAAGTCGCGATTAACGGCCGATTCTGGAATTTACGGCTTTGTTCTTTTGCTCCTAGGGAAGATTGTAAATCGCCAGTTTTTTTTTTTTTTTTTTTCGAGCGTCAATTTATTCTTCGACGTCCCAAATTACTCGCGGAACTAATTCTATTTTCCATCACACTTTTTGCGCTCTTTCTCTTAATTAATTAGAAAAAGAGATTGCGTTGAGAAAATGGAGCTTCTTTCTTCCGAAGTAAGTGATGAATTTCCTCGAATCTCACATTTTATCCCAGCTTTACTTTCTTTTTACTTTTCGTGATCAATTACCGATGGATTAAGGTATTAAGTTTCGCGGCTGAACTGCTTAGAAAAAAAGGCGACAAAACGTGCATTCGCCGTGGTGTCGCGGCCCAGATGAATCGACGCCGCTGAAAAGAAAGTGCTTTACCTTTAGCACGTGGCAGTCTATTCGATCAGATAACAGCACTTTTTTCGACTTCCCGACAATCTTTTTTTCCCAGTTCACAGTAATTCCTGTTCTGGGATAAAATGAAGGGAATGAAAATGGTTATTTTTATGAAAGGAAAGGGCAAGATCTATGGGCCCAAACTGGTTCAAGATGAAGTACCCATTCCTGGATCATCGTGATGTTGATTTTAATTCGTGATTTGTGTTCGCTGGTTTTTTTTTCCTCCCAAAAGTCGCGATGGAGTTTCGAAACGTAGAATATTGTACATTATGTAACGAGTGCGCAAAATAGGTCATTCCGTCAGTTGATATTTTGGACTTTTTTAAAATTTTTGGAAATTTTAGGTGTGTTTGGGGTTTTTGGTTATTTTGAGGACTTGGAAAATTTTGAGGGTTTCAGACATTTCGGAAATTTTTTGAAAACTGAAAATTTTCGAAAATTTTGGGAATTTTTTTGAAATTGTTGGGAATGTTGGTAATTTTTGGGAATATTTGGTTATTTTAAGAACTTAACAAATTTTGAAAGTTTCAGAAATTTTGGAAAAATATGAAGTTTTTAGAAATTATTAGAATTTTTGAAATTGTTGGTAATTTTGGGAATGTTTGGGAATTTTACGTTACTTTGAGAAATGAAAAATTTTTTAACATTTCAGGAATTTTTGGAAATTTTGGTAATATTTGAAAACCTTTTTTTATTTTGGGAACTAGAAAAATTTTGCAAGTTCCGGAAATTTTTGGGAATTTTAAGAATGTTAGACGTATACAGAATTTTGGAAATTTTGATAATGTTAGTGAAGTTTTAGTTATTTGAAGGACTGAATAAATTTTTAAAGTTCCGGAAATTTTGGGAAAATCACAATTTTTTGCAATTTTTAGAATTTTCGAAATTTTTGAAAATTTTCTTAATGTTTGGAAATTTTCGGTCATTTTGAGAACTCAAAAAATTTTGCGAAATTCAGAAATTTTTGGAAATTTTACTCATGTTTGATAATTTCTGGTTATTCCAAGAAGTTGAACAATTCTAAAAGTTTCGGAAATCTTTGGAAATTTTCAAAACCTATAAAAAATTAAAAATGTCCAGAAAATTTAAGAATTTCTGAAACTTTCTGGTAATGTTGGTAATGTTTGGAAATTTTCGCTTCTTTTAAGAACTTGAAATAATTTCAAAGTTACACAAATTGTCGAAAATTCCAAGAAATATGTAAATTTTCAGAATATTGAACATTTTCAGGAACTTCTGAAATTTTCGCAATCTTCATTCATACGTAATAAATCCAATTAATGCTAAAAATTCGAAATTCGAAATTTCGAAAATTTTCGGAATTCAAGAAATCCCAGAAATGCCGAAAATTCCCAAAATTTGAAAACTCTTCAAAGTGTAAAAAAATTTCATAAATGTCAAAACATTCCAAACCCGTCGCGAGAATATTCCCAAAAACATTGCGAAAATGTCCCTTTTCAGAATGTGCATGTCTAAAAAAAATTCCATTTCCATACGTCACCCCATACGACCACAAATGCAAACTTTTTTCCCTCGTACATCTCAGCTAAAAAGCGCAATGACTCCGATACCGTCATTTTTGTTGTTCCGAGAGCCAAGTGATTTTTTGTTTCGTCAATTAACTCGACATTTTCAACGCGCCGCGACTCGGTGACCAAGCCCTTTCCACGCGATAATTGCTCCGGTTGTAAAAGATCTCATTAAAAGAGTCGCTAATGTTTCCCAGCCAAAACGGGAGGCAAGTTTTTGTGTACACTAATTTGTATGCTCAAACACGAGTTTTCGCGCTGGGAACCGTGGGCGCGACAAACTAGTTTTAATTGCTTGTCCGTTTGTTTTTATTTCATTCTTTTCGCCCGCCATCGACATATTTCCTATTAATATCTGCAGCATTTTGTCGCCCTGTCACTCGAATCGACTTCATTTACAATTCAGGCTTATATATTAACTATTAATATGCATTGCCGTGTAAATGAATATGCATGAACGAGCGGTCTGGCCAATCAATCGGCGCCGGCAAATAGTACTACAATTATTATCAAGACAACTATATTAAACTTCAGTTTGATGTTGTTCGGAAGTATCTGGTAATTGCTCAATATTTGACACTTCGTTCATGACCTGGATTAGAAAATGAACGGAAGTCAAGATTTTTACATTTTTTGATTCTTCCAAGTCTTTCAAACATTTTTCGAAATCGAAAATTCTTGAATCGAATGATTTTCAGAGTCTCTAAACGTTTTCAAAGTTTCCACACATTATTACGGTGAATATTCTGATCTCGATTGATATCGATTTTCATCATTCTGTTTCGCTGGCCGAAAAATGAAACACGAGAATTTTGAAAAATGAAAAATTCGTGATATAATAAATTTCTGTTTCTTTCGATTTCGGATTTGAAATTTCGATCTTTTTCCATACTTTTGCAAAAACTCTTCCGAAACGCGGAAAAGGGAAGTTGGATTCGAGTTTTGATTATCAGACGATTCGAGGAATTTTATTGGAGAAAAAAATCGTCACGCTCTGGTAGAAATGATTCCTCGGTAAACTCGCGGATCGTTGACTTTGCGAAACAGTAGCATACACGCGGCGTCCTGCATGAGTAGAGGAGAATTTCTCGCGATTTTTATCGGTTTATCATTTATAACGCTCGTTTGAAAAGTGCCTTTATCGCGAGAGTCATTAACCGGTCATTTAATGCATGTAGCAATGCGTCTTTGAGGATGGAGCGCTTTTTATGCGTGGAGTAGGTTAAAGGCGCATGTATTATCGTCAATGACGTTTGGATTCAAAGTTTGAATCCAAAAGTCCAGTTTACTGAGGGCATTGAATAGAAATTTTTTTCTTTCTGACACATTTTCCGAGGACCCCTCCTCTCCGAAAATTACCCCTTCTGAATGTAGGAGAATTCGACTCATTTTGAAAATGATTTTTATTGATTCCACTGGGCGACAAAATTCAAGTTCAACATTTCGAACGGGATGAAACGAAAAAAAGTTGATACTATAAGACCCCATGAGGAAATCCACTAAAGTATTTTTCAAAAATAACTTTTGTTTTTTCATAACAAATTATTGAAGTTTTAAAAATGTCTTGGCTGTAACTTGCACATTTTTCGACCAATTTTAACGGATTTTATTTTGGCCTCAGTAACTTATAAAAACATTCCGATGAAACAGAGTAAAATAAACAATATTCTCCCGAAAATAAGCCGAAAATTTTCAGTAATGAAAATCGTCACATCTCTGACGTTTTTTTCTTGCCTGTTTGTTATTGATTCTCGACTTTGACAAGTGCAATTGACATCTACTCGATATTCTTATCCATAGGACGAAATGTATTCATTCCTCAACAATATTTGCAATACATATATTTTTCATTGACATGAGACTTCAGAAGAAGCCCCCCTCCCCCTACATCCGCCATCAATGAACCTTAACGTTATAACACCAAAGAAGAAAAAGAAGTGCTCCAATGATTGCATGACTTTTGGCCTAGAAAATAGCGCACTTCATTTTCTTTTAATCTCTCGGAATTTCCGCTCGGGACGATAATCGCCCGAGTAATCACGCCGGGGCGAATTGATCTCGAGTCGCTTCTGGTGGCAGCAATGGCGAAGTAGGAGAATGTATTAATAGAAAGGAGCGCCTTCGATACGATAAACGTCCGCTGCAATCGCATCATACATGATTGAAAGCCGCGGAGTATATCTCGTCGTTGAGTTGCGGTCGCACCGTAAAATCGCTCGGCGATGGTCGATCATCTTTTTCACTTTTAACCTCCGACGTGAAATTTTCTACGATTAGGGCCGTGAGGCACGCACCGGATGAAAAGAAAGAACCCTCGTGAAATTTTACGAGGGTCGCTCCTCGTCCGTGCCGAATCGTCAACGTCAACTCGATTCGAATCGGGCCGAGATTATGGTATCATCGCTGGCATTTTAGCTCGCCTCTTAAAAACACGTAAATCCGTGATTCGTCATAGCATTTTTTCGCAGTGTTCTACAGGTTGATATTATGGACATGTAAGGACGATATAGTTATTGGTATCGATCAATGAAGGGCGACTGTAATCAGAAAGGGATTGGTAAAATTTCAAAGGAATCGAACGCGGGACTTTCGATATTCTCGAAATCGAGTCGAACCCGAAATTCGTGGGTTCGATCGAAATCGAAATTGAACTCGGGTTTCTCGGTATTCTCGAAATCGAATCGAACTCGGGATTCTTGACATTTTCGAAATCGAAATCGAAATCGAACTCAGGATTCGTGATATTCTCGAAATTGAAATCGAATTCGAGTTTCTCGTTGTTTTCGAAATCGAATTGAACCCGAGATTTCCGATATTCTTGAAATCGAAATCGCATTCGGGATTCTTGATATTCTCGAAATCGAAATCGAAATCAAACCCGGGATTCTTGATATTCTCGAAATCGAAATCGAAAACGAACATGAGATTCTTGATATTCTCGAAATCGAAATCGAATTAGAGTTTCTCGTGAAATCAAAGTCGGGTTTCTTCGTATTTTCAAAATAAAAATCAAATCGAACACGGGATTCTCGAGTTCGATCGAAATCGAAATCGAACTTGGGTTTCTCGGTATTCTCGAAATCGTAATCGGATCGAATCCAAGATTTACGATATTTTCGAAATCGAAATCGAACTTGAGTTTCTCGTTATTCTCGAAATCGAATCAAACCCGAGATTTCCGATGTTCTCAAAATCGAAATCGAATTCGGGATTCTTGATATTCTCGAAATCGAAATCGAAATCGATCCCGGGATTTTTGATATTTTCGAAATCGAAATCGAACCCGGGATTCTTGATATTCTCGAAATTGAAATCGAGTTCAAATTTCTCGTTATTCTCGAAATCAAATCGAACCCGAGATTTTCGATATTCTCGAAATCGAAATCAAACTTGGGTTTCTTCGTATTTCCGAAATCAACATCAAATCGAGCACGGTATTCTCGGGTTCGATCGAAATCGAAATCGAACTCGGGTTTCTCGGTATTCTCGAAATCGAAATCGAATAGAACCCAGGATTTTCAAAATTTCAAAATCGAAATCGAACTGAGTTTCTCGTTATTCTTAGAATCGAATCGAACCCGAGACTCTCAATATTCTCGAGATTGAAATAGAACTCTGGTTTCCGGTATTTTCGAAATTTAAGCGAACTTGATATTGTCGATATTTTCGAAATCGAAATCAAATTCGGGATTCTTGATATTTTTGAAATCAAAATCGAACCCGGGATTCTTGATATTCTTGAAAATCAAAACGAATTCGAGTTTCTCGTTATTCTCGAAATCGAATCGAACCCGAGATTTTCGATATTCTCGAAATCAAAATCAAACTCGGGTTTCTCCGTATTTTCGAAATTGAAATCGAATTGAACACGAGATTCTCGGGTTCGATCAAAGTCGAACTCGGGTTTCTCGGTATTCTCGAAATCGAAATCGAATTGAACCCGGGATTTTCGATATTATTGAAATCGAAATCGAACTTGATTTTCTCATTATTCTCGGAATGGAAACGAACTCGGGACTCTTGATTTTCTCGAAATTGAAATCGAACTCGGGTTCCCGATATTCTCGGAATCAAAATCAAATCGAACTCGGGACTCTCGATATTCTTGAACTCGAAATCGAATCGCACCTAGGATTCTCGATATTCTCGAAACATAAATCGAACTCGGATTTCTTGAAATCGAAATCCAATTGAACCCAGGACTCTCGATATTCTCAAAATCAAATTGAACACGAGATTTTCGATATTCTCGAAATCGAAATCGAATCGAGACCGGAATTCTCGATATATTCTATAAATCGAAATCGAATCGATCCCAAGATTTTCCATGTTCCCGAAATCAAAATCAAATCCAACCGGAGATTCTCGGAATTAGACTCATTTCTGACTGCCTAAACTTCGATTCAAAAGTTGGCAAATTATTACTCTCGAAAGGCACATAGTTCGAAATTTACGATTCATCCACATATTTTCCGATCGCGTCCAATTTTCGATCATCTATCAAATATCTCTTCTTCCCCCCAACTATCATAACTTCCTCCCTCCCCATCTTCCCTTCAATCAAATTCGAATTTCGCCCTTTGACCGTTCCAAGTCCGAGCTCAAATCCTTCTTCGCACTTCTGCTCGATTTATGTAGTACCCGGCTCAATCGTCCGGAATCGTCGTTTTTCCGCGCATGAAGCGTACCCACCGTGTGTTTTCTCGAAGCTATTTCAAAGTCAATACAAGCAGGCTCTCGCATTCCCGGGAGGAAAAATGGCGAAGTAACGAATGACGATGTAATAAATCCCGCGCGTCGGCTGCACCGCGACGAGAATTCATGGTCCTTTTACGATTTCCTGTAGCGGGCTTTATATAGCTCGAATTCAGCGCCGCGATTTCACGACTTTCGGTGCGCTTTACTAAAAATATGATTGAGTCATTACCGGGAGCATTGCCTTTTCTCTCCGACAGCTCGGGCTTGCGAATGACGTTTTCGCGTTGACGCAACCCTGAGACCATCCATCCCCGAGCTCTCCCGAATGGACGTGCCATTTCCAATTCGAATCGCGACCGAGGAAACGAGCGCTTGTTCGAGGAATTCTGGGATTCCATGCTTGAAATGTTGGGGAAGGTAAGAAAATCGAGATGAGTTTGCAGATTTTTTTGAATGGGGGAAACTTCGTTGCAGAGATGGGATTTTGAGAGGCAGTTGAGATCGTGATTTGATTGAAGATGGAAATATATTTTGAGGGATAAATTAGTCAATTTTAACGTGATTATTGGTGGGAACAGGTGGTATTTTTAAATGGGAAGAGGGCTGTAAATGATTTACGTGAGGTTTTTCGATTTAACAGAATTTCGAAATTTTGATTCAAAAATGCAACACCAAAAACTCATGTAACTCTGGAGAACGTATGATTTTGAAAAACCTCATAAAATTCACGAATCCCTTGTAAGGTTTTTTTTTGTTCGATGTAAACTTATAAAATGACCACACTAGTTATCGAGACACTCAAAAGTTATAAAATTGGAAGAAGCTTATACGTTTTTTAGATAAGAATACTCATAAGTCGTTCTGAAAAATATGTATATAAATTCCTAACATTTCCTACATACAAAATGTAGTAAACATCTCAATTTTGGACGTTCATGTATCACCAAACACATATAATTCCGTACCTCATACATTCAAAATATCAAAAAAAAGTTCTTAAGATAGACCTCCAAAAGATTCTAAAAAATGGAAACGTCAGAAAAGATTTGCTGATTTCGCGAGTGGAAAAAGTTCTGTCACGAGAACGGCCGTTTCAGACAACAGTTTATGGAGTGATTTGTAGTTATTTACTTTTCCGTACGCAAGAAGGTCGGAGAGTTGGGGAAAAAGGAAATATGCGAAACAAAGCAGAGTCGGAGAAAAATACGAAGGGGTTAGGGCGATCCATATTGCACTTCGTGTATTACTAGGGTGTCGCGAGGGAAAGATCGACGCGTGCATATGAAGAAAGTACCCTTTAGATCAATTTTTCATCAATGAAAAATTTCTTGTTTGGTTCAAGGGAGAATAAAAAATTATTCCCAGGCTCCAATTTATCATGAACAAAGTGAACATTGAATTTGTTTGAATTTGAATTAAAAGACATAATTACATTGTTTATGTGACTGTAATGGAAAAATTTATAATTCGACAATTCCCCAATCTTTGATACCACAGATTTTCAGTTTTCGGATTAAAATTCACCGTCAAAAAGTTCAGGAAATTGACTTCGGAATAAAACAATGTTTCCGAACTTTTTCATCGTTCGCCAATTCGTGTTATTTTGATAACCATGGACCAAACTGCGAAAACATGAAAACGCCATTCTTTTTGCCAATATTTTCTCAATGTTTCCCCTCCTTTCCTCCCTACATTTTAGCTTGAGAGGCACGTTTATTTGTATCTCTACGAGCACGGTTTATTTTTCAAGGTACTCCCATGTCAGGAGATCACGTTTTCTATTGTGTCTATTTGCTCCGAAAAAAGAGAGGAAAACGCTCATCCGGAGGTGCAAAGTGCGCAAGGGCGCTATACTTGCGCGAAGTTATGGCTTCTTTTTCCCCGAAACAAACACGACATTTTTGCTAACGAACTCTAAATAAACTCGATTCTCGCACTCCCTAGAGAATGCGTTCGTAAAGTTGGCCAGGTCGGTCCTGTTAGACATCAGTACTTTAGTATTTTTCAAGCTTTAGATTTCACAAATTGAAGCTAATACAAAATTAACAAAAACGATCAAAATTTCAAGCCTCGAAAAAACGTGTTAAAAAAATAAAAAGCCCTCCCCCGGCGTTCCATTTTATTGATTGCGCTGGATGCACGTGCAAAAAAGCGGAAAAAAACATCCAGTAACAGGAAAACTATATAAAACTCGAGAACGTATCTCCAATGAAAATAAAATACCCGGCTGAAAAAAGGAAACACGGAATTTAATAAACTTCGGGACATTCGGGATCCACCTGAAAACTTTTCTTCTCGAATTACCGCCGTGAAAAAGAATACAACTGGAATCGAGCCGGCGAATCCGCTGAAGAGAAAACCATAAACCACATCGAGAGAAGTTTACGCCTTACATGCCGCGCATTGTTAACCGTAAACATCGTGCTGTTTGGGGAGGCAAGTTCCAACAAAACCCCGCGAACTCGCGTTATTGTTTACTCCGCGGAATTAAACGAACATATCGCGTTGATAAGCTCGGAGATCGTTAAAACGCGCCCGAGCGATTTTGCGATAACGAAGCGAAAATCAAAATGGGGGAGTCGTTATTCGCGAATTGTCTGCGTCGCCACGAGCAAACGTCTTCCAGGGCGACGGCGTCTCGTTTGCGCGACGAACGATGTTTATTCGCGCGGTCTTAATTAGGGGAATGTTCGGGAGGAAGTTGGGTGGTGTGAAAATATGGGTTTCTTAGGTTTTGAGGTTGGATTTTTGCTTGGAATCGTGAGAAAATTTGACGTATTTCGGGAATGGTACCGATTTTTCGAATTTTGAATCCCGGGATAACATTTTCGAGTATCCCGCAGTTTTTATAATTTCCAAAGTCTCGCGAAAAGTATTGCTTATTGCCAGTGGTGATACTTTGGAAATTGCTGGAATTATCCCCTAGTGATTCTATTAGTTTTTATAAAAACTTTATGAAAATTTTTTATACAAATATTCATAAGGTCGGTTTTATGAAAGTCTTATGAAATTTGCATTTTTTGTAAAGTGGTTTTATAAAAGATTTATGAAAAAAAATTTTTTCATACAAAATTTTTTTCAACATTCTTAAAAATATGAAAAAAATTGTTCTTACTTTTTTTTAATCATTTTGCTGATGTATATAACATTTTTTATCAGTTTATGAGACTCTAGCTCAAATTTCGTTTCGAAAGAAATTTGAGAATTTTTTGGAGGCAGCGGGATTTGAACTTGCGGCCTTGGCATCGGAAATCCGATAGTCAACTTTCTTGTCTATCAAATCTATGTCAATTTGGATGCTTTTTTTTTTAATTTGAGTTGAGTTTTCAAATTTTTTTTCAATTTGAGTTTTCAAATCCTATAAAATTATATGTTTTTGCGTTTTGTAATTGCTAGAAAACGTTACGAACATGATTTTCTATTCCCTTGTGCAATAAAAACGTATCAAATATTACTATAAGAGAAATTCCTTATATCAGGAAAGTTTTTT
>JAPYZK010004145.1:0-16183 GCA_030522785.1 Platygaster equestris
AATTATCCCTTTCGTTGCTTTGATTTTCATCAGGATTGATTATGACTGCATTCGACACTTTTGTAAACAACAACAAAAACATTGCAGCAATACACAGTTTTGTAATTTTGAGGTTAGGGTTGGGGAGTCTCACGTTTCGATGTATGTCGAGTCGCTCGTCCGCCATCTTGTTTCCATTATCCGTGCGTAAACGGTCGCTAAACTGAGCGTGAATGAATAAATAGCTATAGGTCGCTAAAATGAGCGTGGGCGAAGAGCTTATTCGCCCACTAGTGGGCGAACGAGTTCATCACTCGTATGCCATACGTCAAAAATCAGGTAATCTATTATTCCGTCCACTCTCAGCAGGACCACGAAATTACATATTTCTCGCGGGAGTTGAATAAATATCCTTTCTATATTACGATTTGAAAATTTTATTATTCCCAGACCCAGCACCTAAAATGCCTCGTCGAAGACGGCACCGAAATAAACCAATCGGTGCCCATAGTTTTGGCTTTAACGACGAGTGAAAAAAAGCGGCTGGAAGGCAGTTCCGCTCTGAGTTTGAGGTACAAAGGCAAATGCCTGGGGGTTCTTCGGCGGCCGGAGTTCTACTTCCACCGGAAAGAGGAAAGGTGCGGTTGGCAGTTCGGGACCAACGACCTGGGCCATCCTTACGTGCGCATGATCCACGAGTCCGGGGACTGGTTGGTCGGCGGCGACGTCGAGGTCTTCGAGAGGATCAAGTGGCACGATGGCTTGGACGAGTACAGACTCACGCCCAACGAAATTCGGGCCAGGTGCCGGAGAATGGGCGCCGACGTTGTTTTTGCCTTTCAGTTGAGAAACCCTATTCACAATGGACACGCTTTGCTTATGCAGGTGCATTTTTTCAACAACTTGATGTTTTACGGATTTTAGAAATTTATCGAAATCGTACTGTAAAGTTGCCAACAAGGGCGTAACCAGAAATTTTGTGGGGGGGGGGGGGGGGGGTAGGGGGGTTTTTACCCGAAATTGATTGAAGAAATTCAAAAAGTGAAGGTTTATTGGAGAGTTATGAAAATTTCCTAAATTCTCAGAATTTTCGTAAGTGTTTTTGAAATCTCTGAAATTTTTAAAATCCTCTAGACTTTGAAATTCGTGAAAATAGTTGAAAATCTTGGAATATGTGAAAAATGTTCCAACTTAAGCTTTTCGAAATTTTATGAATTCGTGAAATTTTCAAAATTTTGAGAATTTCGGAAACTGCCTTAATTCTCATGATTTTAGAAACTTTATTGGATCTCTGGAATTTCTACAATTTTTACAATTCTGAAAGTTGTCAAAATACTGAAAACGTTGGAAATCCCCTGAATTGTTGAAAATCTTGAAATATTACGAATTATCCTGTACAATTTTCGTTATTTCAAAAATTATGAAAATATTGTACATTTTCAGAATTTTCGTAACATTTACAAATCTCTGAAATTTGCCCAAATTTCGAAATTCTCGAACTTTTCAAAATTCCAATAACTTCCAAAATCATCAGAATTCTTCAAACTTTGAAAATTCTCAAAATTGTTAAAAATCTGCAAATGTTCAAAATATTCCAAATTATTAAGTTTCTCGAAATGTCAGAAATTCGTGAAATTCTCGTAATTTAAAGAATTATGAAAATATTGTCAATTTCCAGAATGTTTAAAATCTGTTTCAAACTTCGAAACTTTCAAAATTGTTGACATGTTCAAAATTGTTGAAATTTTGAAACTTTTCAAACTTCTAAAAACTTGCAGAATTCTCGAAATCCTCCGAACTCTGAAAATCGTCAAAATCGTTGAAAATCTTGAAATGCTGAAAATGTTCAAAAATATCTAGTTTCTCGAAAACTTCGACACTTGTGAAAATCAGTATTATTTTACTATTTTATTTTTCCAAACATACTTTTCTGCAATCTGCGAGATTTGTCATATTTTCCAGAATTTCGGAGGGAGCTTCAGCCCCCTCCCTGGTTACGTGCTTGGTTGCCAAATAAAAATTAAATCTTGTGATATTGTTCCGAGTTGGCGTAAAATTTTGCAAAAATCGAAGCAGTCTTGGATGAATCGTTTTTTCAGGACACCAGGAGAAGATTACTTGAAGAAAGAGGATTCAAAAATCCTGTTCTACTGTTGCACCCTTTGGGTGGTTGGACGAAAGACGACGACGTTCCATTGCACACGAGAATTCTTCAGCACAAGGCCGTTCTCGAAGAGGGAGTTTTGCCCGAGGAGTCCACGTTGTTGGCCATTTTTCCGAGTCCCATGATGTACGCTGGTCCTGTTGAGGTACAGTAATAATGATCGGCAATAATTAATTTTTTTTTTAGTTAATAATGTATTTATTGCCATTGGGCATTTAGCCTATTACAATATAGTGTACATTTTTTAATCTCTTGGTATTCGTAGGATATGTGTTAATGCATAGAATTCAGTTTTTTAATGATCGGCAATAATATTAATAATAATGATTCTCCTCGTAATTATGGTTACACTTGCAATGCTTTGTATTTTACTTATACTTGAAGACTTTTCGCAGGTTCAGTGGCACGCGAAAGCGAGGATGAACGCAGGTGCGAATTTCTACATTGTTGGTCGAGATCCCGCGGGCATGTTGCACCCAGATGAAAAAGCCACGCCGGATGGCAACTTGTACGACCCGACTCACGGCGCCCGAGTACTTTCCATGGCACGGGGTTTGAGGAGCCTTGAAATCGTACCTTTCAAGGTCGCAGCTTACGACCTCAAGCACGGGAAAATGGCCTTCTTCGATCCAAAACGTCCCAACGATTTTCTCTTCATCTCCGGGACCAAAATGAGAAGTACGCAAAAAACCACGGAAATGAAAAATGGCCTTCCACCTTTATGTATAATTTACGAATAATGAATGACAACGAGAAGAATCAGATTACCATTGTTTATTACACATGCACTTTTCACATTTTTCCGGAGTTGAAAATTTTACAAAATTCGAGCTTTCTTTCCACAATGTCTCTGTAATCAAATTATTGTACTGCCTGGATGAAAATAGCAATAATTATACAACTATGTTATTTGACGTTGCACAGTTGAATGGTTATTAAACGAGTTTGTTTTTCACAGGTTTAGCCAAAGAAAACGAAAGCCCTCCCGACGGCTTCATGGTACCGAAGGCTTGGGACATTTTAGCCAATCACTACAAGACTCCCAATTCCATTTAAGTTGGGGAAATTAAAAATGATAACAACAATAACAGGAATTATTCAAACAGATAGCATATTTTATTGTACATATATTTATACAAAAAAGGCGGAAATATTTTTCCGACGCTCGGAATCGTTCCGTGAATCTGAACTCGCCACGTTGTTCGGGGCGGGAGAAAAATTTCTCGCGCTTTTCAACTCGCAATACCGACGAGAGTGAGATACATATAAATATTTATGTTTTGTAATGAAAATATTTTATTATCGTTGCGACATGTGTACAGTATACAAAAGAATGATCACGCAATTTTCCGATAATGTAAAGAAAAAGAATCGCCTATTTTTCACTCAGTATTTACAAACTGCACAATAATCAACACTTTCCACCAAGCTTTTTTTACAACGGAACAAATGTCCAAATTCCTGTGCAAGTTTTACAATAAAACAAGTTAACACATTTTCGAGCTTAGTTTATTTCGCCGGATTCCTGCGAATTTTTTACGGATTTGGAGAGTACTCGCTTTCCAATTCGGCACTTTCAGCTTTTTTTGCGACGAGTAAAAATGTACAACTGCCTGATTCGGGTTGCAACCTTTTTGAATATTTCACATCGTAAGTACAAACTGCAAAAATCAGCGAAAAATGTGACTCGATGAAATAAAATTCTGTACATTCACTTTCTTTGATGTATAAAAACGGAAAAACTCGCAAGTAGGAACGCGCCGACGAGTTGTAAAATTTTATAGCGTAATCGAGGCAGCGGAAAGATCAACTTCCGAACCGGCCTCGGACAAATTTTGCAACATAATGACCGGGATATCTCTGTACTCGCCGTTCTCGTAGACTGGCTGCATGTGAAAAACAGTTTGCGATCGCAGAAGATCGCTCGTGATCATTTCCGGGGACGACGGGGCTATTTCTATGGCGTCCACCGTCACTTTTTCCGTGTAAATGTGGCCATCGGGGTCGATGTTCATTATTACTTGGTGGGGTTCCGAAGGTTCCTCTGAATTTTCGTCAAAGTCCTTGAAAGACAAATACATTTAAAATAAATCGAGTTCGAACTACGTATACAAATAAAATTATGAATAAATGGAATTCGTTGCAAATTTTGAGAATCTAAGGAATTTTGAGTTTCAGAAATTTTTGAAACTTGTGAGATTCGTCGAACTTATGAAAATTCCTTCAATTTCTAAAATTTTAGAAATTTCCAGTGTTGACACGTTCAGAATATTTTGATGATTTGAAAATTCCAAGAATCCAAGAATGTAAAAAATTTGAGGATTCTACGAAATTGGAAAATCATCAAAATTCCATGAATTCCGGAAATTTTCAAAATTTTCAGCCTCGTAACGTTTGGAACATTCCAAAAATCGGAAAATTTCCAGAATTCATCAATTTGTTGAACTTTTATGAATTTTCGGAGTTTGAAAAGGTTTGGAAACTTTCAAAATTTTTGAAATTGTATTACAATAATATTGACGATTTCAAAAATTTGAAAAATTTCAGAGATATTGTGAACTATTTGAAATTTTTGGAGAAATGGAATTTGTTCTGAATTTTGAGAATTTTAAAACTTAAGAGTTCCGGAAATTTTTGGGCATTTCGAGATTCTGCAGAATTCCTCTATCATAAGAATTTCATGCATCTCAAAAATTCACAAAATTCTATCAATTTTGGAAATTTTCAAATTTTTTAAACGTTCAGGATACTTTGAAAATTCCACGAATTCAAGAAATATCAAAAAATTCAGGATATTTTTGAAAATTTTGAGAATTTCGGAAATTCAATCAATCCTGATAATTTGAATAATTTTAAGAATTTCGGGTATTTTGAGAATAGTTTGAAATTTTGTGAGGAATGGGAATTTTTCAAAGTTCCAAGAATTTCGGAAATTCGATTTATTTCGATGATATTCAAAATTACGATCAATTCAGGGATATTCAAAATTACGATCAATTCAGGGTTTTTGAAAATTGTGGGAATTTTTTGAACAAATAGAAATTGGTGGAAATTTTCAAAATTTCGGAAATTATATCAATCCTGATAATTTGAATAATTTCAAGAATTTCGGGTATTTTGAGAATAGTTCAAAATTTTGTGAGGAATGGGAATTTTTCAAAGTTCCAAGAATTTCGGAAATTCGATTTATTTCGATGATATTCAAAATTACGATCAATTCAGGGATTTGGTTTTTCAAAGTTCCAAGAATTTCGGAAATTCGATTTATTTCGATGATATTCAAAATTACGATCAATTCAGGGATTTGGAGAATTTTGGGAATTTTTTAAAAAAATAGAAACTAGTGGAAATTTTCAGAATTTTTGAGCTTTCAAGAGTTTTAAAAATTCTTGAAAATCCTGGGTCTCTGCGATATACGAAAATCGCAAAAATTCCATGAATTTCGATTATATTCAAAATCATGATCAATTCAGGGATTTGGATAATTGTGGGAATTTTTTGAAAAAGTAGAAACTGGTGGAAATTTCAAGAATTTCTGAGCTTTCAAGAGTTTCAGAAATTCTTGAAAATCCTGGGTCTCCGCGATATACGAAAACCGCAAAAATTCCATGAATTTCCAACTTTTTTTATAGTTCGACAATGTTTGAAACTTCTAGAATATTCAAAAGTTTGAAAATTCAAAGAATTAGGGAATTCACAGTAGCTCGATCGTAGCACCGGACTTGAAAGGGTTAATCATGTTCACCTGTTTCAAATACGTCGTCCGGTATGTCTGGCCGTTCTCGTCAACAATTTCCTGGGCTTCGAACTTGATGAGATGCGAGTTGCCCGTATCCACGAACTTGGCTTCCTCGGCGTTAATTTCCCCCTCGCTCTCGAGGATCGCACTGCCCAGCACGGAAGCCACGTCGTCATCGTGTTCAGAGTCGTCGTCCTCCTCCTCCTCCTCGATTTTCGGCTTCTCGAAGCCGATGCTCCTGGCGGCGGCGATGGTCCTTTTGAAGCC
Source organism: Platygaster equestris (assembly GCA_030522785.1). NCBI lineage: Eukaryota > Metazoa > Arthropoda > Insecta > Hymenoptera > Platygastridae > Platygaster > Platygaster equestris. The sequence continues at coordinate 6,150 of JAPYZK010004145.1, forward strand.
TTCGCCGCCCATGGAGACGTGCCGGCGCTGGTGTTTGTTCTTGTCGCCGAGGTACTTGAAGCGCTGCTTGCACACGTCGCAAGCGTAGGGGCGTTCGTTCGTGTGGGTGCGCTCGTGGCAAACGAGGGCGCTCACCTGCTTGCAGCGCCAATCGCAGTACCGGCACTGCAGGGGGCGCGCGTTGCTGTGCTTGTTTTGCTTGTGCTTGATCAGCTGGATTTTCGTTTTCAGCCGGAAGCCGCAGAGCTCGCAACTGTGAGGACGTTCCTGCACGGGCACAAATTATGTGGATGTAGTATTTTGTAGCGGCGGGGTTTCCGCCCTTTTTTACTTGGCGAATTCGGCTCTCGGCTATCCCAGGACATCGGTCTCATTTTCATTAGCTCACAATTTATTGCTTTTTTTTTGCCAGTGTTTCGCTTATTTAATATATCAATAAGGTTGCTGTAATAAAACAGATTTTCAACAACTTTTCAACTTGAAAATTCTCCAAAACTTGGAAATTTGTTGACATTCTCGAGAACTTGAGTCGAAACCCGTAACTTAGGGTACCTCTTACGTGTACTTTGTGCAAATATACAACAAATGTCATAATATTATATCAGAAAATGTTAGTTTTGGATAATTGGCACATTATTTACAATTAAAATAGGCATAAAAACTTGGGAAAATGTTTTTAAATGGATTTGAGAAGTCATGTAATAAAGTTTGTGTTTGTCGACAGCGCGCTTCAATGCGCATTACGGACGCTATTAGCGGGAAAGTTCGAAGTATAAAAAATTAATATTAACTTAATAATTATGAACTTATTAATCACCGTTAATATTAAAACTCCGAATTTTCGGTCTGTTTAACAAACGTCAAATTTGAAAATTCTTCAAAAACCTCAAAATCGTTGAATTTAAAGAAATTTTCGAAACTTTCAAAGAACTCAAAATTTCAAAACTTTTAGAAAAACTTGTAATCTTTTCATTTCTTTAAACAGTATTGTTTTTCGAAATTTAAAATTCACAAAAAATGAATGTCGTAATCGGAAAATTTCTAAAAAAACACTTTGGATTTTGAAAAAAGTTTATATCTAATGTCAAAATTTTCGAATATCTGAAAAACCTTCACTAAAATTTTTTCGAAACATTGCAGTTTTCTAAATTTTTTATATCAAACATCGAAACTTTGAGATTCGTCAAAAAAATTACGATTTCCGAAATATTTTGAATTTTCACATGAAATGTCTAATTTTTCGAATTTTTCAAAAAAATTAAAATTTTTTCATTTCTTCTCTAAATTTTCGACTTCTCCGAAAAACTCGGATTTTTCTGTCTATTAAAAGAACGTCAAATATGAAAAATCTTCAAAAACCTCAAAATTGTGATATTTGAGAAATTTTTTAGAATGTTCGAAAACTTAAAATTTTTTAACTTCTAGAAAAACTTGAAATCTTTCTATTTCTTTCAAGATTATTGTTTTTCCAACATTTCAAATTTGTCACACAAAATGTCGTAATTGAAAAATGTCTGAAAAACATTTCAAATCTTCAAAAAAGTTCAAACCAAATGTCAAAATTGTCAAATTTCTCAAAAAACTTGGAATTCTAAAATTTGAAAGAAATCCAATAAATCGTCGCACAACGATAAAGTAGAATATACCAAGTGTGTATTTGGCACATTTATTGACAAATCCCCAATTTCCCTCGTATTTGTTTATGAAAAATTAAAATTTGTTACATGTGAAAATTGAAAAAATTTCCAACAATTGAAAATCATGTTCTTCAATTTGTCAAAACGTAATTCTAAAAAAATTTGATGTTTTCAAAATATATCAATAAACGTCAAACATTTTTAAATTTTCTAAAAGACCCAAAATTTCAAAATTCCTCAACAATCTTAAAATCGTCAAAATTTCCATGAAAAATGCCGAAATTTTCGAATTTCTTAAAAGACTTGGAATTTCAAAATTTGCCAGAAAAATCAGAATCTCAAAAGTTTCAATGCATATTCGACGTATTTTATAATTTTTCATGAGTTTTGGAATAAATCATACAAAATATGATAAAGATTAAAAAATAACGTGACGAGAGGTAAATTCATGGGACATTTTTTTCTAACATTTTTTCATTATTGTCTTTCATTTCAAGCGGATTCTCTTACGTGTCTTTTTTGCACAAAGAGCCTGTAAGAGGTACCGTAAGTTACGGTCTCGCTAAGAGCGTCAGGGAACTCGAAGATGCCAAAATTCAATGCTCACTCCTGACTACGAGGCAATACAAAATCACGCAAATAAACAAAATCACCTCGGAATGCGCAACCAGATGCGTTTTCAGCCTCAACTGATTGACAAATCGTTTGGGGCAATGCGGGCACTGCAAAGTCCCCTCCAGTCTGTTGTGCTCCACCATCATGTGATGCTTGAGCCTGACGTCGGACGTGAAGTACACATCGCAGTCCTTGCATTTCGTCGGCTGCTTTTCCGTGTGCGTGTTCTTCATATGCGTCCTTAGGATCATTTCCGTCTTGAACGTCTTCCCGCACTGGCAACAAGTGATCTTACGGTCTCCCCCATCGGCTGCAGCCTCCGCGCTCTCGCTCTCCTTGTGGATGTGCTCCAGGTGAAGGCTCAGAGAGGCCGCGGAGATCATGGACCTGTTGCAGATCCTGCAGGTGAATTTCCGACCGCCCTTGTGCACCCTGTTCCTGTGGATTACCAGGGTCGAGTGGTTCGGGAATTTTTCCCCGCATACCTGTGGAACACGAAAGGTTGTTTGTTGTCTGTTGTCAATAAGTGGCGGATTTAGGATGCAATCCTGAGGGGGTGGGGGGTGTGGTTTCTGGACTAAATTTTTAAAAAAGGGAATAACGATTATTCATTAGTATAATATAAGTTTTATTCAAATAAAATTTCTCGCGTTGAAATTCAATGAATCAGTGATTTCAAAAAAGTTAAAAATTCAAAGAAAAATCCATATTTTTCGATATTCCCAGTCAGTTATGTTCTTAATTGACAATTAAAATGGTTTTGGCGAGAAAAAAAAACCACCGAGCTGGGAATCGAACCCAGGACCTCCCAATTCCAGAGTACCCGACATGAAATTGGGAGGGCCTGGGTTCGATTCCCGGCTCGGTGGATTTTTTTTTCTCCCAAAAACCATTTCAATTGTCAATTTAGAACAAAACTGACTGGGAATATCCAAAAACATGGATTTTTCTGTGTATCAACAACCCAGTGACAAACAAACGTTTTCAACTGAAAGGAAAATTGTGGAACCTGGCAGGAGCACTCCTTGAGTCCGCGACCGTCCGTCTTCTCGTGAACCCTCATGTGCAAGCGAAGGCCGTCCCTCCTGTTGAAGCCAACCCCACAAGTGTCGCACTGATACTGCCTCCGATCCTCGTGAATCCGAATGTGCTGTTTCAATGTCGAAGTATTCTTGAAGCTCTTCTCGCAATGCGGGCACTTGATGCACAAATCCCTGTGCGACAGCACGTGCTTCGAAAAACTGTAAGACGCGACCATCTTGTCGCAGACGCTGCACTGGCGCTCGCTGCCCGCGGGCTGGTGTTTCCGCACTCGGTGGTGTCGAAGACTCGCCGGGTTTTTGAAATCCGCCCCGCAGTCCTCGCAGAGGTACGCCCTCTCGTCCGTGTGCACGGACTTTATGTGGAAGCTGAGTTTCGTCTTGAGGGAGAACTTCTTGGGGCATATGTGGCACTGGAAAATTTTCTCCAGGTCCATGTGACGAACCTTAACGTGCTGGTCCAGGGTGCCCTGGTGCTTGAATTTCTCGCCGCACATGTCACAGAGCTGGCCGTGCTCGTTGTCGCAGTGCTTTTGCTCGTGCTGACGTTTCTTACCCACCGTTTCCAGGCTTTCCCCGCAGTATCTAGAGGCGATACGAAGCGTGGTTTTTTAGACATTTCGGTCATTCCAAGTTCGCTTGGGCCTTGAGTTATCAATTATTTTATAAATAAAGTAATCATTCAGATTTTACGAGTACGTGAAAATATTATATGTAGTACGTCCCAAGTCATTATATGTAGTATCCAAGATATTGTATCTTGGATACTCATCAAATACATTTGTAAATTTTATGATGTTTTCGATTTCACATCTAATTTTTTGTAATTGAACGCTTTTTGCGAGAAAAAAAAATCCACCGAGCCGGGAATCGAACCCAGGACCTCCCAATTTCATGTCGGGTGCTCTCGACATGAAATTTGGAGATCCTGGGTTCGATTCCCGGCTCGGTGGATTTTTTTTCTCGGGGAATCCATTTAAATTGCCAGTTGAAAACAAAACTGACTGGGAATATCGAAAAACGTGGATTTTTCTTTAAATGTTTTCAGTTCGTTAATTCAATCGAGTTGAAAAAATTGTCAAATTTCATAGTAACAAATATCGATAATTATACAAATTCGCAGAAAAATTAAGTTATTATCGAATATTTAAAAAAATTTTTCTAACAATTTGGTGAAATATTGCAACTGACATTGCTGGAAAAAATATTCGGTCGCAATCGAAAATTCTCAACAATGACGAGGAATAATGAAAACAATTTCAACTATGATCATATCAATTTTGGATATCATGGAATCGAAATTTCTCGCATCGAAATAGTGATTCAATGAATTAGTGATTTCAACAAAGTTAAAAATTCAAAGAAAAATCCATATTTTTCGATTTCATGTCGGGTGCTCTCGACATGAAATTGGGAGGTCCTGGGTTCGATTCCCGGCTCGGTGGATTTTTTTTTCTCGCATAAAACATTTAATAGCAAAAATTCAAATGGGAAATCGAAAACATAATAAAATTTATTATAAAACCCATTGAAAATCCATTCCATCGATTCTTTTCAAAAAAATGTAAGATTAATTAATTTTTGGGTGAAATGTTTCTCATCATTTGACACAACTGACCTGCAATTATTAAATGTCAAATAAATATGAAAAGTACATTTTTCAACACACCTGCAGATACGCTTCATGCTGCAACTGTAGTTATGATTCCTCTTCATCTTATTCGTCGAAAATTCCTCCCCGCAATCATCACAGTACAACATCATCTTGAAATCATGAACTTTCTCATGTTCCCTCAACTTGTCCCTCAACACGAAAGTCTCCAAACAAAAATCGCACTCCAAAAAATTTTTCTCCCCGAAGCAAACCTCGTCTTTTCTATACTTAGCGTCATAAAGCGCAACAATATCTTCATCCTTGAGTCGCGACACAATGATTCGTCGCAACTTAAGATAGCCTAAAAAAGCATTTAAATTCTTTTCACAGTCACTATCATTCAGAGCTTGCATTATCCGAACGCGATCATTTTCGTCATCGACTTTAACTTTTACTTCCTCTTTCCAAGTTTTGTCGTTGTAACGGACTTGCATAAAAAGTTCCCGACTGTTGTCGTTCGAAATGATGGAATAATTGTTGGGTTTTTCTTCGTAAGTTATGTTTTGTTTAATGTTGCTTGCAAAATAAGGATTTTCGTGAAATTCCATTTCCAGCTTTATTTCGATGTCGTTGCTTTTGGGCGTTGGAAAAGATGAGCTCGAAAAATAGTCTATGGGGTTTGTTCTACCGAGAATTTTTTCCCGACGTTTTTTGTATTCTTCGATTTCCTCCTCGATTTGTTGCTCGCGTTCGCCCGGAACTTTCGATGGGAACAGGCTTTTGTCTTTAACGAGGGAGTCGTACCGAGAGAGAAACTTTTCTATGGGTTTTATGGCTTTTATATTCATGGGGGTCTTCGTAAAGTCGAGATGTGGGGCGGGTTTTTTCTCCGCTGCTTTGTCCATTTTTTTAACCTGCGGGGAAAAAATTTTTTCCTTCAGTTTCCATAGGGAACAGCATAAACGTCGAATTTCGGGATTTTTAGCTATCAATTTCAATACCGAATGATTTTCAAACATTGAATTTTAAATTCGATTCGAGTATTTACATTTTATAATATATGAAAATTGTGAGCAAAAAAATGCTTGCCTTCACCAGAAGCAATTCGTTTGGTTTCGATCCTTTCACAGTGACGTACATGATTCCTTCGTCTTTTTCCCCAGGACTCACAACATTTGCAGCTACTTTTTCTGCTTTTTCGGAATTTTCTTTAGTCATTTCTTCCTTGACGGATCCAACATTTTCCAACACTGTTTCGTTGCTCGTCATCGGCGGCACATATTCGGCAGTGGATTTTACAGTCGAATAAGATTTCAGGCCCATCGATCTATTTTCACTGCCCAGAATTTTGGGCCTTCTGCCACATTTCGTTGGAGACGGCTTTTCTAATTTTATTGACTCTTCCCATATTTCAATTTTTTCCTCTTCTTCTTCTTCCTCGGATTCTAGCAAAAATGAAGGATCCTCGGGGTCGAATTCTTCGATGGATTCAGTGTCCTCGGATTTTGGCGTTATCAATTCTCCATCGGTTTCAATTTCCATTTTCAGTGGCTCGAAATAACTGTGGTCTTGGAGCTTTTGTGGTTCCTCCAACTGAAAATTGACAGTTGACAGTCGTAAATAATAATAATAATAATACGATGACAAAAGATCAAGGTCGGCAACAATAAACAATTATTACAGAAATTTTTAAAAGTTGTCAGCTGAATTTACTTTTGAGAGTATATATTATATTGATTATTTTGGGAACTTGAAAAGCAAAGATTTGCGGAAACGACGAATGGTTTTTTACAGAAGCAGTTTGAACGTTTGATTTTAGGAGATTTGTATTTTTTATAATTCAGGATGATGGAAACATAAGGCGGACAACATTTTGCACTCATAATTTCTCCTTTAATTTCTCAAAATTCAAACATGACTTGGAGCAACAAAAAAACTTAGCAAATACCAAGTGCTCGAAAACATGACATTCTTACATAATCCAAACTCTGCGACTCGACAGGTTTTTCCACCGCCCAAGTCATCTTCCCGTGAATCGACTTCAGCTTCACCTGAGCTTTCTTGATTTGCAAAAAAAAAGTATAACTGTTTTTTAAGTCGCAAATGCATTCCATGCATAGCAAAGTGCTGAAACTCGTTTTTTCGTCTATATCCTCCAAGTGCGATATCATTTGACCCAATCGCATTTGTTTCCCTTTTTCGCTGAAAATATCGACCATGTGCGCTTTCATGCCGGCGCAAGCACGGCAAAATTTTCTCATCTCGCTTCGAATTTCAGGGGCGAAGGGAGCGCGAGTTTTTTGGGCAGCCCCGAATTTCGCTGGCTCTTGGCCTACGAGTTTGATGACGGGTGTGACTTTTTTCAATTCGCTAATGTTTTTCACCTGGTTTGTACCCGGTTGGCCAGTTTTCACGGCGATGGCAATTTTTCGACGTTGGGCATCGTTGTTGAAGATGAGAAAGGTGGAGAGGTCGGTGTCCTCAGTTGCAAGTGCTTTCGAGGCCATCGTCTGTCCTTTTTTCCTGTGGAAAGGTTATTTTTGTGAAGATTCGGAAAAAATGGTGGCATTTGTTACAAAAATTTCCCCCTAATAGACTCGACTGTTCAGGCTATCTGTTCACGCTATCAACTTTATGTGAACTCATTGTGAATCTGGAATGTACATCAACTCGAGGGGCGATTCAACTTGGGAGTCAAACTGGGAGTCATGATTCCCGTCACTCCCATTGACTCCCATAATGGAAGTCACGGATAGGGCCATCCCTAGGTTTTATGGGGCCCGAAGCAAAGATTTTAGGCGGGGTTCCTCAATTGAATGTTGTTATGAATAATGAATTGGAATTTTGACGTTTAGGAAATATTTGAAGTCCTGCAAATATTGGAATATGGGAGTTTTTGAATTTTCAAGTTTAGAAATTATTGAATTTTGACATTTTTGAAGGTCAAAACTCAAGGTTTTTTGATAAGGTTTGAAAATTTCGCAATTTTTGAACTTTTCACGTATCTTGAAATTTTGAAGTCTAGAAATTTCGAAATTTTTGGAATTGTAGAACTTTGAAATTCCGAAATAATGAAGTTTTGAACTTGTGAAGCTTTGGAATTTTGAATTTTGGAAGAATAATTATCAAGTTCTGCAATTTTGGAGATTTCGGAAATTTTACAAGTTTTTGAAATGTTCGAATTTATAATTTCTTGAGAATGTTTAAAACCTTTCAAGTTTTAGAATTTTCAAGATTGGAAATTATCAAGTTTTGACATTTTTACAGTTCAGGGAATTCCGCAAGTTTTGAAGTGCTCGAACATGTTCAAGTTATGAAACTTAGAATTTTCGAAATTCGAGAAGTTTTTCAAACGTCGGAATTTTGAAGTTTTCGAGAATTTCCAAGAACTTGGACGTTTTGAAGACTTTTAAAGATGAAAAATTATCAAGTTTCGACATTTTTGAAGTTCTGGGAATTCCGCATACTTTCAAGTATTTTGAAGTTTTTAAGCAAAGAAATTTTAAAATTTTTGATATTTCAAGATTTTGAAGTTTCGAAGTTGTAAGGTTTTGAAATTTCCAAAATTTTGGAAATTTCAAAGCTTTCGAAATTTCGGAATTTAACGGAATTGTGAAATTTTGAGGAATTATAAAGTACTGATAAATACAGTTTAAAAAGTTTCGGAAATTTTGTGAGTTTCGATTGGAAGTTTTCGAAAATGACAAAGAACTTTCAAGTTTTTTAGAATTTCAAAGATTACAGGTAATCAAGTTTTGACACGTTTGGGAATGATGACTCTCAACTTGGGAATCATGACTCCCATAGCTCCCATTTATCGGAGAGTGAATCGCCCCTCACATCAACTGTTTACATTATGTTCACATAAACTGAAGTCAGTGTCTTCAAATTTTCACGTCAACGACTGGAGTTATTTTCCATTGTAAGGAAAATTTATCTAATTCAACAATCAATCTTTATGAATCAAACATCAAAACTCATAATTTTGACTTTATATCAAAAATAAACAGTAGATAAAGAATATCTAAGCAATTCAAAGTATGTAAATTTGATCTTAGAATCTATTCTATGTAAAACTTATTACATTTGGGCAATCAAAAAGTGAAAAAAAAATTTTTTCATTTGTCATTATAATTAGCAGATTACAATAATTTTGTTCTTTATGAACAATTTTTCGTGAACAAACCTTAAATAATTTAGCGATACAATAATTATTCCATATCTAGTTTGGAAAATTGTAAAAAAAAGAAAACACTTATTTACAGAATATTTTAAAAACACACACTTGGAATCAACGTCAAAAATATAAATAAAATAATGTAATGAGTTGTGACATTTGAAAATAATTCTAAAAAATGGTTGAAAATACATCAAAAAACATCAATTTTTTAAAGAAAAAATCAAAATCGAGCGCGCGAAATTCAAAAAATCGCTCCTCCCCCAAATAACAACTTGCGTGCCCCACATATGACAATTATTATAACAGTTTCAGAAATCTCGAAATTCTCCCTCTTTCTAGGTAAACATTATTCCAACTCTTTCAAAAAACATTCCATCATAGAAAGGATATAAAATCTCAACCCCAATTTCATGATAGATAAACAAATCGTTAAAAATACTTTGGCAATTTTTATCTGAAAAATAGGTTACGCGATTTAATTCATTTCGTCCCCGAAAAACGGAGGCGCGAAAAATCGCCCGGCCAACAATCAACATGTTTACCAGCTTCCGATGAATTCCCTTAGTGCACGAACAAGCTAGAGATTCGTCGTGATTTATAAAGTAGAACTCAAACAAAAACAGCGTTCCTTTCTTCGGTTTTCCAACCATTTGTCAAATTCATTCCCTACGAAACAGGGTTGTCAGATTTTTTTACGGCTAGCCCGCCATCTTGGAACCGAAAAAATCGCCATCTTTCTTTCCCGTATCGCCAATTCCTCGAACCGCGGGAAATTCGGCTAATTGCGTACTCTGCGTACTTCCGGATTAATGGCATATACTGTACATGTGTGCACGTGAATGTTTGTTTTGGTTCGATACAGTGGCTGTGGAGGGTATCGGACTCGGTTCAGAAAGGCACGGTTCAGATTCAAGATGGCGGCAGATGGTGTATGTGGATGACAAATGTCATTGAAAAAAGATGATGCA
>JAPYZK010004146.1:0-10827 GCA_030522785.1 Platygaster equestris
GATAACTTTACAATAATCACGTTCGCGATGTTCACGGTATTCGCTGCCGGGTACGAAAGACACTGCTCAATTCCGAGACGCGTATTTATAGGGAAGCCCTGGAACGTCGAAAACTTCTAGAACATTCCTTAACAATTGTGGAGAGGGAATAGTTTTCCACCTCCCACGCTCTCATTTTCATTCGGCATTCACGTGATCACCCTTAATTTAAAATATTGATTAACAATAATTGCCAAATAACATGGTTAAATTTATCATTCCCGAAAAAACATTTTTTTATTCATAAGCACGACCCAGAAAAACAATGCTCAATTTTATCAACGCGATCCAGTAAACAATTCTTATCTTATAGGCGCGGCCCAGAAAACAACAATTCTTAACTGATCGACGCGATCCAGCAAATAATTCTTATCTTAAAGGCGCGGCCCAGATAAACAATTCTCAATTTATTGACGCGATCCAGTAAATAATTAATAAATAAACTGTGACTCGCAACAAGGAATTATGAAGTTGAAATAAAATAGAAAATTTCAAACAATCTTATGTCACCGGGACGTGACAGTCTTATAACAAGCTACAAGTGACTTGATTGGTTAATTGCAGGGATAAGAAAATTATGGCGGAAAATTTAAAACTGTATTGATTTTTATCATCCAAACTGTTTAGTGATAATGTTTTTACAGAGAATTCGTTATGAGAATAATCGACTAATCGAAAAAACGAACATGCAATTTGACAATAGTTGAATCCTAGCAAAAAATTATTCTGAAACATTATCAGGTGATTGCTTGCATAATATGAAGTAATTATTTAATAATTCAGAAATTAATTGTAAAAATTAGTTACGCCCGGAATCGCCAACAATATTGTCCAACACACAATATAGATGTTTTAATTAAACACAATCTAATCCAAAAAACACAAAATCGTTGAGGGAAATGATTCGTTTGGAGACGAAAAACTTTTTGAACAATATAAAAATATGTTCAAAAGAAAATAATAACCAATCGTGGGAGATTTACTTCAATTGCTTATAAAATTAATTTTGTGGAAAACATTGTATTTTGTATGATAAATAATTGTGAAAAAACAATAAAACTTGTGTGAAAAAAATTGGACATAATTTACTCAGAAATATTCGTGAATGATTTCGAGTGGCACGTTCCAAGTTGCACATCCCATACACATTCCAGTAACGTTTCAATTGCAATATTTCGCATGAAACATTTCTAAAAGGTTACGCATAAAATCTGAAATATAACGCGCCGACTAATCTTAATCCGAAGATGTATTTTAAATTACTTTATATACTGATTCCGTTTGAGATTTTTGTGATATTCAAGAAACTTAGCAGAAGGTTTTCGAAAATCTAGGATATCATAAAATTCTCAACATGGTAATTCAAGTCATAAAAATAAAAAAAGAACCAGTAGCTGGACTTATCTGATAGCAGGATATCGATGGCAGAATTTGTTAACAGGATTGAACCATCCAGGAAATACAACTTATCATCGTTGACGATTCATATGGCACACTTAAAAAAACTCGTAAATCAACATTTTTTTTTTTTAGTGACAGATCGAGTTCTTGATTGAGATTACGTTTAACTGTCAACGCGGAGATTGTCTAATAACAAGCTACGAGCGACTTGATTGGTTGATTGCAGAAATAAAAAGATTATGGCGGATAATTCGGAATTGCATTGATATAAATAATTCAAAATCTTATTGTAAGCGATCTTGTTTCCACAGAAAATTCGTTTCGAGAATCATGGACTGATCAAAAAACCAAACACGCAATAGCGCAATAGTTGAATTCAAACAAAAAATCATCATGAAACATAATCAGATCATTGCTTGCATAATAGTAAGTAATTATGGAAAATTTGGAAATTGATTGAAAAAATCGAAATCGTCCAGAATTTACAACAATATTGTACAACACACAAAATATGTTCTTTAATTAAACACAATCTAATCAAAAAAACACGACATCGTTGAGGAAAATGATTAGTTTACGAACGAAAAACTTTCGAAACAATATAAAAATATAATAATAAGAAAAATGATTTTCAGTTGTGGGAGATTCACTTCGATTGTTTAAAAAATTAATTTCATGAAAAAAAGTGTATTTTGTATGATAAATAATTGTAGGGAAACAATGGAATCTATGTAAAAAAAATTTGACATAAATTTTTCAGAAATATTTTTGAAAGATTTCAAGTGGCTGTTTCAAGTTGCACATCCCATACACATTTCAGTAACATTTCAATTGCAATATTTCGCATGAAACATTACGAAAGAAAACGCATAAATTCTGAATATAACGTGCCGACTGGGAATGAAGCCACACAATTTATGCATTTTTGATCTACTCAGTGTGGTTTTGACGGTTCGAACAAAGTATTTAACTATAGTTCAACTGATGTTCGATGAAAAACACTACTTTTCTATAACTGTACACGGAAAATATGGAATCAATCTGTCACTTACTTCTCACCCGTACGGGTGAGAGATGGATAGTCAGGGAAGCAATCGACTTCTAACACATCGCGGACAACGAAAAGATGCAAGTTTTCGCAGTAAAATATTTATGAAACTTCGAAGAATGAGTCATCTTCTATGAGGACATTATCTTTAGTTTAAGCTGCATATCTTTCGTTTCCTAATAATGAGCCTTCTTCTTCAGATCCTGCACCATAGTCTACTTAGCGGCCTGATGCTTCAACAGTCCGCGAGTTTCTTGCATCTCTTCGAGTTTGGCTCCGTCTTCAACAAGGTTTTCGGTCGGTCTGTTCTTTCGGCCAACCAGTTTCCGATAACGTCGTTTAATGTCCTGGACACCTGTCGAACGTTCAAGGAACTCCGCCATCGTCTCTGGCCCGCTGAACAAGCGACATTTCGTAGCAGCATCTGTAGGTTAACAATAAAATTGTTTTAAATTGAGAGAGTAGTCAACTAGAATAGTATATTTTGTAGAAAGTGAAAGTTTATTTTCTAATAATAATTTGATCAAATTTTTTTCCGAAACTATAACAATCTCAGATTTCAAATGTTATCAAATGTTCATATTTCTCATCTCGAAAAACCTTGGATACCAACTAGAAACTCTTTGAAGGTTGAAAACCTTGAAACATGAAAATAATTTAAAAACTTTGAATACTTATTTGACACTCAAAAAATTAATAACTTTTGAATGCACAATTCTAGCGATTTTGGTTTCTATCGATTTTTTTTCCAATCACGAATTATTCATTATATTTCATATTCCCATAGAATCGATTTCATAAACTGTTATATTATGTGTAATAATTTTTATGAAGCGATTTTATCAAAATTCTTACAAACATTTTTTTAAACGACTATAAGATTGATGAGAAAAACATTTTTATTGAAACTTTTTCGGAATCACACTATTCAAATCGCTCAGTTCCAAAATTGAAATATAATTTCAATTTTTTACTACTTTCAGCCAAAACTAACGCGAATTTTAAGTTGTTACTCAATAGACGTACAAAATAATGGAGTCATACCTAAGTTCGACATTTTCTCAAACTAAATTTTTTCTCGCAAACTGAAAAATTTCTAATACCGTCTGTTCTTCTAATGTGTTCAACTTTTGTACCTACATACAGCTCTAATTCCGAACAACTCACAAGTTGAAACCCGAATCAGTGAAAAGATATCTAATACCCCAATTTCAGCTCGATCTAATTTCTCTAAAAAAACTAAAAAATATTGTTGACATGTACAATTCCTCGCATCAGCTTAATTGATGATGAGCCAATTAAGAAATAATATTTTATAATTTGTTAGCTTCATCGAAAGTTAAATTGCTCAATTGGGTAATTGTTTGTACTCGACGATATTTTATTTCTTAACAAGTTAATTGCTTTCACGTGACAAACTTGTGTCGACCTTCGGTTGTTTGCTTGTTATACGTGTTATTGTAAAACGATACACTCTGTACAAGTCAGTCTAAAAAGAGCATTCATATAATAAACCACTCGCTAATGTAGCTCCGACTCGAACTGATTTTGCCACCCTCGGATACCTCGTCACCAAAAATGTAAATTACTGTGGTATAATAGCAATCGTGAATACCAATTTTTTTCGCACAGCCCTGGTGATTTACGTTGAAGTGAAACTTCCATAAAAATCACGAATTGTTCATAAAATTTCATTTTTCAAAGAAATTGATATTATGATGATATTATTATATAATGTGCAATGATCATCATCAATCAATTTTATACAAATTCCATAAAAAACTTTTTTATACGAAACTGAGATTTTCAAAAAGAAAAAAACACATTCATACAGTTTTTATGGAATCACTCCATCAAAGCCGCCCAATTCCGAAATTCGAATATTATCTACATTCCTTACTCCTTGTAGCCAATACCCAATAAAATTAGCCAATACCCAATAAAATTTTGAGTTATTACTTAGTGAACGTACGAAATTATGTAGCGAATTATATTACAATTTCACATTTTGTCAAACTTAATTTTTTATCGAAAATTTCAGAATTCCAGATACCTTTGTAAGTCGCGGTGAGAGAGAATTAGATCAAATGGTTTTTAGTTCTCTCCCATTTCGTGTTTACTCTCCTTTTCCCGTTTACTAGCCATAATAACTCATTTTTCAAGTAGCAGAATGATATAATAATGATTAATAATACATAATATATCATATTCTATTATTCTAACCTGTCAATTTTGCAATGAATTCAGATATTCATAATTATTCAGTCATAAATTTTTTAATAAATTACAAAATTAGCATATTTTGATGACCGAGTATGATTTATGACATTTAATGAAATAATTTGTCAATTTCTCTAAGTAAGAAAACAATTCATTTTAGTTTCAAAACGGAAAAGAGAGAATGAGTACGAAACGGGAGAGAATTGAGATCAATTTTATTTCATTCTTCCAATTTTTTTCAAAAACTTGTGAAGTATGAATAATTATATTGTTGCGTAATGGCCATTAATCACTATTTTTTTTTTGCACAACTCTGGTGATTTACGTTCATGAAACTTCAATAAAAATCACAAATTATTTAGGATATTTCATTTTTTCATGAAATGTATTCTATGATGCTTACATAATATGATGTACAATAATTATTATCAAGCTGATTCATAAACATTTTATAGAACATTTCCTTATACAAAACTGAGATTCATTGGAAAAACCTTCCGATAGAGTTTTTATAAAATCACTATCTTAAAATCGCTTAGTTTCAAAATTAAAATATGATCTACATTTCTTACTTCTTTCAGCCAACACCAAATAGAATTGATTTGACTTAATCTCAAGTCATCAACGAGCAGAAACACGTACTGTACTGTAAAATCGATGTTCAATTTTTAGATTTAACTCAACAAAAAATTTTTTTCGATGGAAACTTATGATTAACAATATACGTATACAATTTTTCAGTTCTGAATTGGAAGTTATGATCATAACTTTCGATTCGAAACAATATTCGAAAATTGCGCTGTCTCCAATTATGTACGTTAAAACATTTCCAACTACGAATTTCCGTTCGAATTCACTAGAATGAAGAAAATGTTTCAGTACCAAATAAAAATAGAAAAAGGAGTCAAAAAATGTCTCGATTTTCGAATTCGTCATATTCTTAAAGGTTGATTGAAAGATGTATATCTCTATGTTGACCTTTCTTCTAATATGTTCAAAATCCTTCAGTTCCATTTACTCCAGCAGGAACTTCATACAAAAAATAACCGTAATTTTCTATGTTGAAAAAAGAAAGTAGAGCACGAGTTTTTCGTTTTTATTTTGATCGTCATAGGAGCTTATGTTTCCGAAGTTGCCGCGCGCGCACTCGGTAGCCGCCCGCGAGTATTCCAAAATCCTAAATTAATCATTGATACGTAAATGCTACAAATATTGATGTCTAATGTAAATTATCGTGAGCTGCATCCCCGGAAACGAAAAAAATTATGTTTGGTTATTGAATCAATTTGTGATCTTCGAAAATAAGCAATGTTATTGCATAACATATAGGTATCATTCCATGATGTTGATCAAATCTTCAGATTGTCACGGCGGGTCCCAAGAATGGCTGTAAGGAGGATGCTGAACGCATTTGGTGGGAGTATGCGTGCTCGGTGGAAGCAATGTAGGTAAGGCAAGAAGCATGACTAGCGCAAAGGACTACTGCGCATCTAGCGCCGTCTCTTTTTTTTTAACTACTACTTTAAGAGTGAGGACTTGAGTCGCATGTCAGCATTTATGTGACAAGAATCTCTCACATGCCTGATTAAATATATCATATATTGGTGTTAATCGAGTTTTATCTCAATATGGATATATATATTCATCCTTGCTGATTGCATCTTCAATCGTTTTTCGAAAAATTCGCAAAATGTTTGTTCTTGAAATGAAAAATTTCTGAGTTTCTCAAAAAATTTTGGAATTTATATACACTATCGGGTTTCCTGAAAAATTTATAATAAGCTGAAGTTGTTCCTAGAATTCAGTAAAGTGTTAGATTTCGGAAAAGTCCTAAATTCCAATTTTTTTTATGGAAAAATTCTAAGGTTTCGCGAATTCTGATATTCGTGAACCTATAGCAGATTCGCGAATTTCCAGTCTATTGAATATTCGGATATTTTGGGTTTCTCGAAAAACTATACATTTAGACCTGTATGAATATTTAGAAAATTTAAGCTCAGAAATAAAATAGTGTATATCAATTTTTTCAAATGAAAACATTCCAAGTTTTTTGGAAATCCGAAAATTTATAGTTTTATTACAGGTGATTCGCGAGTTCGAGTTTTTCTGACATTTCAAACATTTGGGTTTTTCAGAAAAATTTCACATTCAGAGTTTTATGTAAAATTTGGGAATCGTTAGTGTTTCGTAACAATCGGAATTTCCGGTTTTTTTTTCTTGTAAAAATTCTATGTTTTTCATAAAAATCTCAAAATTCTCAAATTTAGGAAAAATTAGATAAAATCCGATTTCTTAACAAATGAAAGTATCTTGAAAAGTTTGAGAATCTTCAAATTTTTTAAGAATATATAAAATTTCGTATGTTAAAAAAAATATGGAGTATCTAAGTTTTTCAAAAGATTCTCGAATTGTATGTTGTTATTGTAATTTTGATACCAATTTTTTTCAAACATTCCTAAATTTTGAATTCTTGGAAAATTACGATATTTCAACAATTTTTTGGAATTTCTTGAGTTCGGATATACTCTAAATATTATAATCCCCATGAGAAATTTCGAAAATTTGATGTTTACCAAAACTTTGGAAACTTTAACTTTTTCGAAAATTTCGCAAATTTGAATTTGCTTGAGAAATTTTCCGTCGCTCAAAAAAGAGCAAAGAGAAGACATCGCTAAAATATTATCGTGATCAACCCCACCAGTTAGGAGCGACGTTTTGACGATGTTTTTTGGTCGCTCTTTTTAGTGTGACGGAAAATTTATCTAGCAAATGTAAATTCGTGATTTTTCAAAAAACTGTTGTACTTTTCAAATCTTGTCAAAAACTCAAATTTTTCAAATTTTATGAAGAACTCAAAATATTTAGAATTTTCTAACAATTTCGAACTAAATAAATTCCAAAAAATGTTAGAATTTGTTTAATTTAATACAAACTTATAATGTATAAATGATAGAAAAAAAATTACAATTTTGAAATTGAACTGAAAACATACAATTCGAAAATCTTTCGGAAAACTTGTTATTTCATTAATATTTTGAAGAGTACACAAAATTTTACAAATATTCGATAACTTGATGATTTCCAAACTTCCCAAAGAACTTGAATTTTTTGAAAAAAACAAAGTCTCGAATCGTTTGAAAAACTAAGAATTTTCCGATTATTGTGAAAAGTATCAAATTTTCGCAAGAAAAAGAAGTCAAAATTTCTGTCTGTTTTCAAAAACTGACATTTCACAAAATTTTCATAAAACTCGACGTCGAATCTTTAGAAAAACCCAAAATATTTAAATGTTCAGAAAAACCTGAGAATTCGCCAATCTGTTTGAAAACTACAGATTTTAGAATTCCCGAAAAACTGAGGTTTTATTTGGAAAAAAAAAAATAAAACAAAACGAAATTTGCAAATTTTTTCAAAATCCAACAGTTTTTAAAATTTTCGAAAATACTCAAACATATTTCATATTTTTCAGGAAATACGATGGTTTCAAATTTCCGAAAATTTTTTGAAAATCTCTGAGAAAACCAGATTTTTTCCATTTTTAGAACTTAAATTGTGCAAATTCAGCAGAAATCGATTACAGGTACAATTAGTCAAAATTGTATATCAGCATAAAAATATTGTACTTAATGCGAATGAGATTTATTTTGTTTGTAAAACGCTCTGGAATTGATTTTTTGATGAGTTGACATGATGATTCAAACGTCACCTGAACATCGCCTTTGGAGACTTTTTGTAGTCGAAATTTCGTCGCTCTCAGCTGGCTAGGAAATTGCAAAAAAATTAATGTTTAAATGCTTTTTTGGAAAGGACATGAAAATTGATTGATGATATACATCAGTAAATGAATTGCATGATTTCGCATATTTTACAACCATCAAAATTAATAAGGTTGATAATTTTCATCACAGACGTTTATTCATGAATTGCAATACTGTAGTTATTGAGCTTTGGTCCAAAGTTTCCAGAAATTCCTCAATAAAAATTGAATGTTTTCCTCAATTCTCACGAATAAAACATCAACGTAGAACGACTTTCTCACTCTTGCATTAATAGTGAGAAAGAAAGAGACTGCGCTAGATGTGCAGTAGCTCTTTGCGCTAGTCCAGTCTGTCGCCTTGCCCACGTTGCTTCCGTTCTTAGTGACACGGCAGCTTACGGTTTTACATTAAAAGTGAAGCACCTTGCTTACATACATTCTTGGCGTAACCAAAAATGACGGGTGAAATCACTGTGCTAGTGATATCAACAAATCTCTCAGTCCACGAATTCATAAAGTATGAAGTCCAGAATTTAAATGACGGAATAACAAAATGACGAAATTATTAGAAGAATTGGAATAGGAGAATGCTCAAGAAGAGATTTTTTACCATGAAGCAGAAGCCGAAACACCTTTCTTGAGCAAATCCTGCTCACATCAGGACTTTAAAAATCCCAGAGGGCACATCTCAAATTTCGGTCCAAACGTAACCCTTTTATTAAACATTTCTGGAGCAGCTACTCCAGAAACGCTTAATAAAAGCGTCATGTTTGAACCAAATTTTAAGATGTGCTCTGTGAGCTATTTTTTAGTGATCTGCTCTTGGAAAACAACTGGCCCGCATTCTGAAAAAAGTTATCCGCGTACTTTGAATTACGTATCGTGAACTTTGCGAGCTCGCTAGAATCGGGCATGTCGCGTTCGTGTATGGAAAATAAACATCACTTTTATTTAAACTGCGCAGTCTAATTTTTTTCAATAGTACATCTTCAAAAATAAGCAGATTGTGACTTTTTTTCGATTCAAAAGCGGGCGTACAAGACAATTGTTTTCCAAGTTGTAATAAACAATTAAATTAGACATGAAAAATCTACTGAAGTCTAATTTTCGTGATTAGTGAAAATCACTTAATATCTGTATTCAACCACAACCGTATAATGATGTAATATCATTGAAATCGAATAATAAGACCAGCTAAACTGAATTGGACAAAACGACCAAGAACTTTGATGATTGATGTCATCCAACAACAAAAATTTTTAAACTAATACTTTCGGATTCGTGAGAACAATGTATAAACTACAATGTATTCACAATGAAAATGTGCTTAAAACGAAAAACTTTTTTTTACACAATTTTGGAAATACAATACCTCCCAGAAATGCAAATGTACTCAGTCAATATCACGTATGTACATATATGAAAAAATATAAAAAGTGAATGTTCAAACTCAATGTAAGGATGATGTATGCAACGAAAAAACTTACTTCATGAGTTTGACTTCTTTTTATCGTAAATTGCGATATTCTGACTCGTGCGCGCACACCATGACACAAGTAATTTTTTGTTCCGTGATTTTTTTGTTCGATGTGCGAAAAATTGATATATATCCAAAAAAAGTCGGTTTCGCGAGACATGCCAAATTGTCTTCGATCGGAGACTGTTGCTTGCGGATCGGAGACTAAAGTAGCTGCTGTAGAGTAGTCCAGGCAAATTGTAATTCTTCTGGGAATTAAAAGCGAGCAAGCTGCAATTTTGCATGGGTGTAGGGTACCACTAGGAAAGCTCAACTCTGAAATTGCACGTTTCTTACCCCCTTAACTTCGGCACCATTTTGAATCAAAGGGTGAAATCGGTTTTTTGCTTATAACTTCTATTATTTGTGTATTAGAGAAACAATTCACAAAGCATTCTGTGGGGGTAAACAATACGTAAAAAACTATGCGTCTGATAATTTTATTGACTTATTTGTTCATACTGAAAAATTTTTTATTTTAACAAAATGAGCATAATGATGTCAGTTTTTTCGCTATATCTTATTTCCTGATAATCTTATCGAAAAATTCCCTGAACAAACGTTGTAGAGCAGCAAATTCTCCACATTTGATAAACGAATATTTTTTTTGGTCAAACCAATTCTTATTGTTGTACACCACGCCACATGGCGCAACGTTCAACGGACCCCCGTGATCCAGCAGTCGCTCTCCACGATTTGCAACTTACTGGAGATTTCCATATTCACCATTAGGGATGGATATCGGGGGCTGAAGAATCGATATTTTGGTATCGCGATACCGTCGGGAGAGTATCGGTATCGGTATCAAAATATCGGGGTTGAAGTATCGATACTTTGAGAAGTATC
>JAPYZK010004147.1:0-15316 GCA_030522785.1 Platygaster equestris
ATCGCGATTTTCGAAGTTGCTCCGATCCCGAATGTGTTATAGTCTATTCGAAGGGTTCACCGAGTATAGTCAAACCGTATAATATTAGCTTTCTGGGATTAATGGTTTGGCTGAAAATCGACGATGAAGTTCGAAAATGATGAACCGAGAATTAGATGGATTTTGGGCATTCATTTCGAGAGTTAACTGTATTATGAGGACTGCAACACAATTTTACTCTATTGAGTGGACTTTTATCAAGAGTTGACAAAAATCGAGATTTTACTGTATCTTGAGAACTTTCTACGAGTTTTCTCTGTCTTATATGGACTAGAACAGAGGTGTACTGAATTGAAACGACTTTCCTCCAGATTTGACTGTATAAAAGTAACTCAAATCAAGAATTCGCTGTGTATTAAACACTTTTTCAAAGAGTTTACTGTTTTTGGAGGACTGAATCAGAGGTTCACGGTATTGGAAGGAGTTTTATCGGGATTAAACTGTGTAAAAATGAAAAAATTCAAGAGTCCACTGTATTTCAAGGACCGAAATAGACGTTCACTGTATTTTAATGACTTTTATCGTGAGTTTACTGTACAAGGAGAACTAAAACAAAAGTTTACCGTCAGCAGTCAGGGTGCATTCACAGCTTTATTACGTTTCGTACCCTTTCGAAAATTCTTCTCAACTTGAGGGGAATTTTCTGAAGGGAAGTTGAGGGTTGAAGTTAAGACTCAACTATTTCAACCCTGAAAAGTGAAGGGTCTCGCAATACAAATGAAAGAAAGTAATTTTTTGGATTTAAATGTTGCTTATTCTGAAGCTGAGTTTTTATCGTCGCTGTTCTGCTTCGGGGAACAACGCAGGCTCAATGCAAGTGCAAAGGCACCACCGATGGAAAACACTTGTTAGCGCTCTCGAGCGAGCGAATAAAGTGGTGCCTGTCCCAACTAAATGTAGACGCTTTATACACGTTATCGCTCCCATCTGCGGTCTTGCGATCGAACTACCGCAGCCACCGACTGTCATTCGTTTCGTCGAGTCTTCCTTGTACGTTGTTAAGTCAAAGAAGTTGGCGAAAAAAAGACGCCGAATCAAAGAATCCTATTGTTCGCGGGAGCACCTCGAACGTCAAATCCTCCATGCGTGTCGACCGTGCAACCCGAGAACTGTCCCAAGTCGCATTTTTGACGAAAACGAGTTCTTTTTTTCGTTTTTGACCTCGTTCTGTACTGTAATCACTAGTGAATTAATTCACTTCATAATCCAGTTACAAAAAAAACCATAGAAAATTCCTTTTCGTAATGTAAATGCTTCGTTCGATTTTTCTTGTACATCAAAATATAAGGAGTTTTATTTATACAAAACACGATCAATTACGATCATATCGAAGACTCCGTTTCGTCATTCAATTGCCGCAAGTGAGCAGCGGTAAAAATTTGAGATGATCACGAAAAATTCAAACGAAAAATTCGATAAGTTGAGCGAGGCATTGATTTCAGTCTCCCTGATCGTATCGTATGACTGAGACTAATGGAACTGGTTCGCGCATCGTGTAATTATTAATACTCAATTCTGTTTCGATGATATCCGCTGCGTGAAACTGTAATTTGCTAGCGAGGAAAATTGTCAATGTTGAAAAATATTGTTTCCCGGTCGAGTGATCGACCTCGGCAATTAATGGTATGCAGTTGGGACTGGAAACTTGTCGATATTCATCGAAACGTATTTATCAAATTTCAGCGTAGGACGTGTTGATGGTTTCGGGTGGGAAGTGATTATAATTATCTTTCTGAATATTGTATTATACTAGACCTAAGACTTGGGAGTTGGAAATCGTGGAAGAGTAGGAGAAAATCGAAATTATTTTGAAGACTTTCGGTAATTTTTTGAATTTATGAGAAAATTGCAGGTTTGCTATTGTGTACAGAATTTTAAAAAATTCTACAACGTTTTCGAAAGGTAGTAGATTTTTAATTTATAGGGGATCTGTAGGAACTAATAAGAATTTATGATAATCGATGGGAATCAATGGGAATTTATGGAAATCAATGGGAAATGATAGGAATTTATGAGAGTACAGAATAATTGATAAGAATCGAGGGGAATCGACAGAAATCAATGGAAATTAATTGAAAATCAATGGAAATTGATGGGAATCGATAGAAAGTGATAGGAAATTGATGGGAATAAATAAGCATTAATGGGAGTCAATGGAAGTTGATAAAAATTGATAAGTATCGATAGGAATTCACAGGAATCAATGATAATTAGTAGAAACGAATAGGAATCGATTGGAATTGATAAGAATCGATGGTAATTAACGATTGTAATTAGTGGAAATCGATAGAAATTTATAGTAATAAAAAGAAATCAATGGAAGTCAATGGGAATTGATGAAAATCGATGGGGAATCATAAGAATTGATCGGAATTGATGGTAATAAATAATAATCGATAGAAATCGATGGGAATTGATGAAAATGAATGAGAATCAATGCAAAATCAATGGGAATTGATGGGCAATGATAAGAACTGATGGGAATACAGAATAATTCATGAGAATCAATAGGAATTGACAGGAATAAATGAAAATTGATAGAAAATCAATAAAAGTTGATGGGAATCAATTGGAAGTGATATTAAATTAATGGCAATCGATAGAAAGTGATATGAAATTCATGGGAATCGATAGAAATTGATGGGAATAAATAGGAATTAATGAGAGTCAATGGAAGTTGATAAAAATTGATGGGTATCGATAGGAATTGATGGAAATCGATAGAAATTGATAGGAATTGATCGAAATTGATGGGAATCGATAGCAAGAGATGGGATTCAACGGAAATTGATAAAAATTGATGGGTATCGATAAGAATTGACGGGAATCAATAATAATCGATAGGATTTAATGGGAATTAATCAGATTCAATAGAAATCAATAAGAATCAATGAGAATTTATAGAAATTGATGAGAATCTATAGTGGAGGGGAATAGTAATGGGAATTGATATAGAAATTAATAGGAGTCAATGGAAATTTATAGACATTGATGGGAATATGGGAATTGATAAAAATTGATAGTAATCGATGGGAATCGATAGGAATTGATGAAAATCGATGGGAATCGACCGGGATCGATGGAAGTTGATAGAAGTCGATGAGAATCGATTAAAGTTGATAGGAATTGATGGGAGTCAATGGTAGTTGGGAACTCGATAGAAATTAACAGAGAAGATGTTTTTTCGTAATATAGGAAGACATATGCTATAGAAAAAGGCTTTTCAAATAATGCCACACTCGAAAAACCAAAATTGTCAAACTTGCAGTATAATTTACTATTCCCACGCAGCAAAGAAGTAATATCGATCTTCATTGATATTTCCTCGATGTTCGTTCAACATCAATACCATCAAAATCCTTCCATCGATCCTCCCTCCCCTAGAACAGTCTATGGTGTCTTCCGCGCGTGTTTTAATGACAGTATCATGGATGGGGAGAACAATAAATCTGCTTGCGAATCTTGCGGGATATCTGTGTATCTATTATCTTCTTTAGAAACAATTGCTTACGGTAAGGAGGAACGTGCTCGTCTGGCATTACCGTTGCTTTCTTAATCCGCATGGGAAAGTCATATTCGAGCGGTCACCGCAGAATTTCGCGGGGGATTAATGATCGATTTTTCAAACGCGCGGCGTTTGGGACGCATAATTGGGGGTCTTTGTTAATTCGGGAACTCGCTAATGCACACGGCATGCTTCTCTTAACGGGATTCAAGGGCACTTACAGCGAGCATTGCGTGCAATTAGAGTGCGAGCGAGTGCACTCGCTACAGCGGCAAACAATGGCCAAGTCTTTTTCGCATGAGACTAATATCGTCAGTGCGCCAGTAATTGTCCGACAATTACGACGGGCTCACTTGGAAAGAGCTCAATCTTATCTTTATTAATGCATCTCGTGGAAGCTCCTCGCGCGCGTTTATTATTTATTAATTTTCCAAGGTCAACGTACCTTCTGTTGGAATGCTTTTGTGATTCCTGGGGAAGTTTTGAAGTTTCTTAATCTCGAACAGCGAAATTTCACTAATTTCTGGTGTGTTGAAGAAATGATGAATAAGTTGTGAAGTTTTTAGATTTTTTATCTGAATTTTATCTGAAAAATTGTGAACATTTTCAATAATTTATTATCGTTTTTTTAATGAAAATTGTGATATTCCAAAAAAGTCCTTTAGAATTTGTTGTACGTCTTTGAATGATCGATAAATATCAGCAATTTATACATAAAATATATATATTTTTTTTTTAATTACTCGTTATTTTTCAATTTTAGAATCATATATAAACATCATTTTCACGCGCATAATTTTGTCCGGATGATAAAAAAATATATTCAAATTATTAAACATTGTAATTATTGTTCAGAAGTCAGTTCTTATCTAACCAAAATTCAACGTTGACCAGTTGAATAATTTTTCAGGCAGTCGTATTTTATAATTATATTCAAAGAAGAGGCTAAAAGATTTCTGATGCTTCATCTTTCAACCTTCCGGAATAATTATCGGAGATTCTCCACTACCGCATTACGCAGGGCATATTAAAATCATGTAAAAATGCCTGCATAATACCGGTATTGTTTGCGCATACAGGAGTTGCATACTGAAAGATCCGCGGTCATCATAGAAAAACGTGCAGGCTCGTGGCTCTCATACTCGTACAACCCGCATTCTTAAGTTATCTTTATCTCGAATTCTCTGGAGTTTGCGAATACTTAAATCGAATTTGCTGTATCACTTGTTAATAAGTCACGATTTACGAGTTTTTTGAGCAGGGAATGTCTGACAAGAATTCCGAATATTCGAATTGTTAGAATCATAATTTAAAAAAAAATTTTTTTTATTTGGGATCGTAAGTTTTTTGGGTTTTCGATTTTTTCACCTTAGTGGGAGGGGGCGACTCCAAAATCCTTTAGAATTAGAGAGTGTCAAAATCGAAACACTTAGCCTCAATGTAATTTTGAAACAAATGAAAGAGTCGATAAAATCATTATCATCAACCATCACGCTTGTGAGAATTGATGTGGTTCCAACCCCCTGCAACCCCAAATTTCTCTGATAATCGAGGAAATGTCGAAAAAGGAGTCATTTGACTTTGATGCTATTCTGAAAAATTTAGTAAAATTGATCGAATCATCGAATCGGAAATTTTTATATCATAAGTTATCACACATATCAGAATTAAGGTTGTTTCAACCCATTCCAACCCCTAGTTTCTCTAGCACACGAAGAATTGTCGGAAAAGCAGCCATTGATCTTCGATCTAATTTTTGGAAATTTTTGAAATTATTGGAATGTCAAACCGAACAGTTTGGTATCATCCCCTATCAAACCCAACAAAATCGAGGTGATTCCAACTCCCTCCAACCCCAAATTTCTCTCGTAATCGAGGAAATGTCGAAAAAAGAGTCATTTCGCTGCAATGTTATTCTGAAAAAATGATGAAATCAATTAAATCATCAAATCGAAAACTTGGATATCATAATCTATCATACTGATCAGAATTGAGGTGGTTTCAACCCCTTTCAACCGCTAATTTCTCTAGTATTCGAGGAATTATCTAAAAATCAGTCATTTGATCTTCGATCTAATTTTTGGCAAAATTTAAAATTATTGGAATGTTAAACCGAACATTTTGGTATCATCCCCTATCAAACCCATCAAAATCGAGGTGATTTCAACCCCCTTCAACCCCAAATTTCTCTCGTAATCGAGGAAATGTCGAAAAAAGAGTCATTTCGCTGCAATGTTATGCTGAAAAAAATGATGAAATCAAATAAATCATCAAATCGAAAACTTTGATATCATAATCCATCACACTGATAAGAAATGAAGTGGTTTCAACCCCTTTCAACCGCTAATTTCTATGGCATTCGAGGAATTATCGAAAAATCAGCCGTCTGATCTTCGATATAATTTTTGGAAAAATTTGAAATTAATTAGATCGTCAAATGAAAAATGTTGGTATCATCCCCTATCAAATTCATCAAAATCGAGGTGATTTCAACCCTCTGCACCCTCCAGTTTCTCTGCCATTCTTAAAAATGTCTGAAAACCAGTCTCTTAGCTTCAAAATATAATTCAAAACAAAATCGTGAAATTTATTGGGTCATCAAACACTTCCCTTCGAAATAAATCTGACAAGACTGTAAAAACCGTTAAACAGTTTCGTTTAAAAACGGCATTCCGAAATAATTGGAGGAAGCTCGCGTGCAGATGGAAGCATCGGGGCAGTTATATTTAATAAAGCACGAGGGAAATCATATCGAGTGGTTCACGCCTTTGCGCTTGTTTACACGGTTTTTTTCGTGATTCGAGTTAGGGATTTCGAAAAGCGAGCGTTGGCATATGGGCAGAGTTTTGAATTTGATAGCGATTGTTTTAATTATTACGCCACTGCTCGCAAAAGAACAAAGCGTCGATCGGCATCTGCTACCTCGTGGTTCTTTTATGTACGTGCAGTTGCGTATCAGTGTATTCACGCGAGCAAGCCGTCATCGATAAATCCGCGATAATGTACGATAATTATTCATCGTTTATTTGTAATTGTCTTTGTTGGTCGCGAAGTGCGCGTATCGACACGCGCGGTGGAATTCAGTGTTTGATTTTTTTCCACCTTTGATTGACGGCTTTTGAACAAAGGAAGTTGACGTAACATTTTTTTGTGGGTTTTGTAATGACGGCATTTTTTTGTGTGTGGTTATGATGATTTTTTCCTTGATTGTTCTTGATATTTTGGATTTTTTTTATTTTTGCAAGGATTCAAATATTTGCAGAGTTTTAGATGAATGGGAAATCATCAGGATTTGGGACGGATTTGATGTTTCTCGAATTTTAGAGACATTCTTAGATTTTTCAGACTTTTCGTGTAAAATTTTACATTTTGCTAATTTGCAGATTTTTGCAATTTATATTGATGTTTGAGGCTGGCAAGTTTTGGGAAATTCGCGTATTTCTTACAAATTTCCAAATTCAACGATTGTGCAAAAACTGCCAATTTTTCAAGTTTTTCGAATTTAAGAGACATCCCTGAATTTTTTTGATTTTTTATGTAAAATTGTACATTTTGCAAATTATCAGATTTTCGAGAATATCCGAAAATGTGGCAATTTGAAATAATACTGAATTTCGACAAATTTTAGAAAGTTCTCCTTTTTTTCTTGAAACCCCAAATCTCCATGTTTCTGCAAAAATTGCGAATTTTTCAAGCTATTATAATTTCGGAGACATACATGGATATTTTTATATTTTTGCTGTAAAACTGTACATTTCGAAAAATTGCAAATTTTGGAAAAAATTTGAAATTTTCCCAATTTCTAATAATATTGAACAGTGACAAATTTTGGTAGAATCTCTCATTTTTTCACAGATTTCCAAATCTCCACAATTTCGCAAAAATTACAAATGTTTCGAGTTTTTAAATTTTTTACTTCTTCTGAAATTCACTCTGTCTGAAATGATGAAGGTTTCAATTTGAGTAAATATTCTAAAGTCATACTTGCCACAGAAGTGAATCCACCATTTCGCCAATCAAGGAGATTAGACGGGAGTAGGGTAATTCTGCGTTCCCGTGAATTGACGGCAATGAATGACATCAGAATACATCGCGATGATGAAAAAATGGTTTCCCTTGATGAGAAAGATGCGTCACGGGACGTCGAAGCAGCTCCGAGTCCGCGGCGCCATTGTCTCACTTTTATTTCAACATTCAACGCTCGTTATACAAATGCACGCACGGAGGCAGCATAGCGCGGTTTATTGACACGGCGGGATACCTTCCAGGACCTTTTGTCCTTCCGCGTTTCCACTCAGCACTTCTCTGCATCGTTTCATTCGCATAAACGAGAAACAGGTTCCTGCGTCGCCGGTTGAGAAAGAGCTGTCGCGGGGAGGGAGCCTGGTTTTGTCGTGGCGTCGGGAACGTTGGAAAAAAATAAGCGAAAAGGGAACAAAAAAACAACACGAGGGAGGAAGGAGAAGAAAACAAGGCAAAAATGTTCCGCTCTCTTTCTTCCGCCTTTTTTATTTCCTCCTCCCCCGTGCGGAGCCCTCCGCCCTTTTTATTCCTGCCATTGCGAAGACTCAAAGCGCGGGACAAACACTGCGTGCATGCAAACGAACCCTCAGAATGGGGGTAGAAACAAGAGGAACCCTTTTTTCTGAAAGAAAAGTTGACTTTTTCACAGCTATGGGTTTGTTTTGGGGGTAGTTTTCTATGCACGTGGGGGGGGGGAGGGGCTTTTTTACTTTTGAGGGTTTTTATTTTTACGGGGTTGAGTTCGGACTTTTTGGGGATGTTTTTTTTATTGAGGAACGTTTTTTAAGGAGTCGAGAGAATTTTTGACGATTTTAGAAAAATTTAGATGATTTGTAAATTTGATGTATTTTTGAGAATTGTTGAGAATTTTTCGACTTTATGGGGATTTTTCAAAATTTTTAGAATCTTCTGGAATTTCGTGAACTTCACAAATTTTGATTTTTCAGAGGTTTTTGGGAATTTGTATAAATGTCTGGGATCACTTTTTCCGGAAATTCTTTTACCGTTTCACATTATGAAATTCATTTTATATGTTAATAATGCGTGACTCTTATTTTTTTGGGATTTCAGAAAGACGATTTTCCGACAATCGCGTCTATCTTGCGGCAATACTTGCCGGAGAAAGACACTCCGTACGTTCTGGACGTGGATTTGGACTTCTTCAGCACGAAAAATCCTTTCAAGAGCTTGTACCAAGACGCTGATCTGTACGAGCAACTCAAGCAACTGTATTACTTCAAGCGTCCGGAAGTCACCGAGCCCGAGGTCAGTGAAATTTTTTTTTCCATGAAATATAATTACCTATGGGGTCGTCCATAAATTACGTGATGCGTGATGGTACTTCTGTCTCTTTTTCACTCATCTCATATCATATTTTCGTCTCTCTTCAACAACGTCACCTGATTTATGGACGACCCCTAATATAGAAATTGAGAAATCCTAACACTTACGAACTCAGAGAAACCCCCGTGAATTTTTATCAGAAACCAAAAATTCATCCATACCCATCTAATTTTTCCCCCTCCGTTTGTATAATTCATAAAAACTTCGCTGGTTGGGAAACCTGTTGAACACCTGTATAGAAGCGTGTTGATCGGAGCGATGGCGACGAGTTGCGCAAATATTGAATTCAACTGTAACGGTAAAAGGGCAAGAGAAAGATAGCATTGCTCCGAACCGATGATTAGCGCGTAATTAGATGCCATGGTCCTGCATGGCACCGCCGAGCCCGGGGATAATAGTAACCGTGCGCGAACGACTCTATGGGGTTGTGGATTCGACAGACATAATGGCTTCGCCCATTGTCTCCGCACATAACAGCGTACTTCCAACATCCGCCGCTCGAATACTCATCTGCATACGTGCATTGCGAACCGAGCCCCGATTATGTGTGTTGCGAAAGCCATGAGATTCTTCCGATTACGAACTTGTAAACGGATAGCGGACACATGGAATTTTCACTGTAATTCTGTGTTTTTGTGAACTAGAAGGCATATTTCAAAGTGTGTAGAACCTCGTAAATATTGATCAAAATTTTCGAAATTCGAAAATTTCATCGAAAACTGAAGCATGTAACCGGGGGGGGGGGTGAGGGGGCGGAAGCCCCCCCCCCCCCCCCTCTGAAATTCTGGAAATTTTGAAAAATCTAGCACATTGCAAAAAAGTATATTTTGAAAAAAATACTGATTTTTACAAGGGTCAAAGTTTTCGAGAAACTTGATAATTTTCAACATTTTTAACATTTCAAGGTTTTCAAGAATTTTGGGAATTTTTAAAAGTTTGGGAGATTTTGGGAATTTTAGAAGTTTTTAGAAGTTTGCAATTTTTCATAATTGCAAAAAATTTGTAAATTTTGAAAAAGTTTTAAAAATCCTACAAATTGACAAAATTTTCATGACTGGTGATTGACTTATGATTGAACATTGAACATTTCATGAACATTTTTAACATTTCAAGGTTTTCAACAACTTTGAGCGTTTTTGAAGTTTAAAGCATTTTGAAGATTTTGGAAATTATTGGAATTTAAAAAATTTTAAGGTTTTCAAAATTTTCGTGAATTACAGAGATTTGTAAAAATTTTCGAAATTCTGGAAATTTACAATACGAGGTCTTGAATTTACGAAAATTTCACGAATTTTTCTTATTTCGAGAAACTTGATAATTTGAAACGTCTGAAGATTTTCAACAATTCGGAGAATTTATTCCGAAAGTTTTAAGTACTCATTTCGACAATTATCAGAGTTCCAAAATTTTCATAAATTTCACACATTTCAAAAAGTTTTGAAAATCCTGAGAATTGAGGAAGTCTTCACAGCCGTCGAAATTTATAAAATGTTACGAATTCTTAAAATTTCGAGAAATTTGTGAAGTTAGAACATTTTTAATGTCAAGATTTTCGACTATTTTGATGAATTTTGAAGTTTAGAGGATTTTAAGAATTTCAAAGAATTTGAGAAGTTTCGAAAATTCTGAAAATTCACAATATTTTTACAATCATTGAAATTTCGAAAATTTCACGAATTTCTAAATCTTTGAGAAACTTGATAATTCTGAACATTTTCAAAATTTCAAAATTTCCATCAATTTCACGAATTTCAAAGTTCGAAGTATTTTGAGAATTCTGATGATTATTTCAAGAATTTCAAAAATTTCGGAAATTCCAGAGATTTCAACATGTTTTCAAAATTCTGAAAATTTAGAAAGTTTCCATAATTCTGTAATAAAACTGTACCTTTTGAACTTGCTGAATTAATTTCGAGACGAAATTTCTAGCTGCGTCCTTGCGAAAACTTTACGAATTACGAAGTTTTGACAAACTTCAGTAATCCCGGAATAAAATCATAGAAAGAATATTTTTCGAAGAATTTAAAAGTGCGTAATGAAAGGATTCCGGAAGTGCGAGTCGAGTTCAAAGAGAGACCTCAAACGAACTTGTACCTGATTCAGCACGTTCGTTTTTCTACGGGTTTCGAGTATGCAGATGAGCGTGAGAGTCCGCGGGCAAACCGGAAGTGCGGCTGATGTCCCCCTTCATTGACGCCGAGCAACCCTGTAGAACGTATCCCTCTTGCGACCTATCAAACGCCAGTTCATAACCATCGCAGGAAGCGCTCTCATATCCATTAATTTCATTACCATTCCTAGTACGTGCATAAATGAGGGGACCTTGAGCTTTTTTCTCGCGTCGAATGATCGAGGAAGTATGACGAATTTTAGGACTTTAACGAACTTGCAAAAACTTCTTTGCGTGAAGTACGGAATTTATTTTTTATTTTTGTCATTTTTTGAGTTGGGAAGGAAGTTTTAAATTCTTTTGGATCTTTTGGAACTTGGGAGCAAATTTCGAAGTGTTTCCGACTTATAAGGAATATTTCTGGATAATCGTAAGAATTGTGGGCAGTTTTGAATTATTCATAGAATTCTTCAGAGGTTGTGATTACGAAGTATTCAATTGTGAAATTCTGGAATACCGAAAGTTTGAGATTTTTGCAGATGAAGTTTTGACACTTCGTAAATTTTGGAAGTTCCGAAATTTTAAAGAAGTATGAAGTTATAACGTTTTGGGACTTACGGAAATTTTCGAAACTTCTGGAATTTTAAGATTGTGTGAATTTTAGCGGATTTCGAAGTTTGGACGAAATTTCAATTTGAAAGTTGTAAATTTTAAAATTTTTAAGTTTTTGAGCTCAGAATTTTCGAAATCCTTGAAATTTTGAGATTGTGAAGTTTTTACGAATTTGCATGAATGTTGAATTTTCGTGTAATCCGGAATTCGTAGACTGTAAAATTTTGGAATGTCTAAATTTTTGAGAATTTCAAGGATTTTCGAAGTTTTGTAACCTTGAAGCTTCGGAAATTATTTTTAAAGTTCTGAAAATTTGAAGAATTATGAAATTTTAACGTTCTGGGATTTAAGGAAATTTTCTACAGGTTCAGAATTCCAAAATTGTGAGAATTTTAATGAATTTTGAAGTTCAGAAGAAATTTTAAATTCGAAAGTTGTGAATTTTTGAATTTTCAATGTTTTAAAGTTTGAAACCTCGTAATCTTTGAATGTTTTGAATTTGCATGAATGTTGAAGTTCTCAGAATTTCAAAGTATTTGAGCTGTATAATTTCAAATTGTCAAAATTTTTGAAAATTTCGAAGATTTTCGAAGTCTTGGTACTTTGAAGCTTTGGAAACTATTTTGGAAGTTCCGAAATTTTGACGAATTACAAAGTTCTGACGTTTTGGAATTTTGATTCGTAATTTCAAAGAATTTCGAAGTTTTAAAAGAAGTTTAATTATTCTGGAATCGCGATATTTAAGGGAATGCACCAAACATTTGAGAATTGTAATTGGAAGTTTCAGTGTAGAGTAAAAGTTACGAGCTTTAAGTGTATTTGGAATTTGTGGGGAGGGAAAGTGTTTAATGTTTCCATTGAATAATCGTCATAATGGGCGGTGGATCAGGACTTCCTTGGGGTAGGTCATTT
This sequence comes from Platygaster equestris, assembly GCA_030522785.1. Classification (NCBI taxonomy): domain Eukaryota; kingdom Metazoa; phylum Arthropoda; class Insecta; order Hymenoptera; family Platygastridae; genus Platygaster; species Platygaster equestris. The sequence continues at coordinate 12,546 of JAPYZK010004147.1, forward strand.
TACTCCCTTCGTATTCTCGAGCTCGTCCCTCAAGGTCGGTTCTCATCCCTTGCAATTTACTTTCTCGACGATAATTAGATCGATGAACGTCCTCGTTAAAGTGCAAAGTCTACGAATTTCACAGCGTTTGAAAAGTGTGTGATTTCTAACGTTGAAATTGTCCAGGATTTTCTGAAAATTCGGAGTCTTTTTTGAAAATACCCAATGTTTCGAATAATCTACTGATTTTTTGAACTTTGAAATAGAATTCACTATCACTGAGCTAACAAGAATGTAGTAAATTTTTGGAAATTCGTACAACTTTCATGTATTAATAAAGATCAGTAATTATTCCGAAATCATTCCGAATGACTCGTATTCGAATCGTTTTCAGTCATCATTTATAATGATTTTCAGAAATACTGTACCTTTTTCTGAAATGATTTTCATACACTATTGCAAATTATTGTAAAATTCCAAAATTTTTGAAAGTTCAAATGTACAAATTTTACATTCCCAAAATTTCTAAATTCACGAGTAGAAAAAACTGTCTCATTTCCTGACAATCTGAATTTGGAATATTAAATTCGAAATTTCTAGATGCTAACAATTTTTCAAAACCCGAAAATCATCCCATTTCTAGATTCAAGATTCTATACTATACATTTTTCATAAAATCCTGAATTCAAAATTCTCCAATTGCAATTAAAAATTCTAAAAGTGGATTTTCACAATTTCAAAACCACCAAACTTTTCCCTCAAACACCTCCGAAAGGATCGAAAAGTTACCAGAAATTCATAAAAACACTCAACTCCGTTTCATACACCCAATCCACCGGAAACGACAATCACCCGACCTTTTTTTATAATCTTCCCAGACACCAACTATTAATTCGACTATTTCCGTTGACTCCGCGCGATAAGTTCCACCGGATCACTTTACAATGCGATCAATTAACCAATGTTTGTTCGCTCCTTATCGATCGCTTCGTCAGAAGATGCCACATTAAGATCCTTTCGTCGGTTGATCGCGTTTTTATTTGACCGCGAACAATGGCAAAAAGTGCGGACCGAAACAGCCGTGACACCGATTAATTACTCCGTTATCAATTACTCATGCGTAAATATTTTGACGAGGGTTGAATATCAACAAAAAGATTAATTCGACTTTCCCACCTGATCTGTCAACTCGTTTTTTTAAATCATATCGTACTTGTTGATAGCCAGTCATTTTTTTTGTTTTTTCGAACGAAAATTTTTTCATCGCGGAGTTAGAAGGATCGTTTTGATAATGTTTTAATCGGGAACTGATATCGCCATCTGCCGAGTTTGATAAGAACGAGGGTGGCGCGGTTCTTTGATAAGCCTACAATTGTTGCTGGGGTGGAATGACGCCGACGACGCCGACGCCATGCGCCCAACATGGTTGCCGAGCGAGGTGCGCAGGCTCTCGGCGAGATAAAATGAAATCTCGTTACCACCCGATGTGTGAGGGGTGGAAGTTTGATATAGGATGTTAGCGAGGTTTTTTTACATGGTGGTTAGGGGATTTTGAATTTATGGATTTGCAGTTCGGTCGGCGTTTTTCGAAGATTTTGTGGGATTGTGTTGAGCTGAGGGAGGGGGTTGGGCATTTTTTGGGGGGTTGGCAGGTGAAGCGTAAGGAGATGTACGAGGGGCGATTCACTCTGGGAGTCAACTTGGGAATCAAACTGGGAGTCGTGATTCCCGTGACTCCCATTGACTCCCATAATGGGAGTCACGGACAGGACCGTTCCGAGTTTTTGCGGGGCATGAGGCGAAGATTTTAGGCGGGGTTCCTCAATTAAATGTTGTTGTGAATAATGAATTGGCATTTTGACGTTAAGGAAATATTAGGAATCCTGAAAATAGTGGAATATAGAAGTTTTAGAATTTTCAAGATTGGAAATGATTGAATTTTGACATTTTTGAAGGTAAAAACTCGAGGTTTTGAAATATGGTCTGGGAAATTCACAATTTTTGAACTTTGTACGTATTTTGAAGTTTTGAAGTCTAGAAATTTCGCAGTTTTTGAAATTGTAGAAGTTTGAAATTTAGAAATCATGAAGTTTTGGAACTTATGAAGCTTTGGAATTTTGAATTTTCGAAGAATTATTGAGTTCTGCAGTTTTGGCAGTTTAGGAAATTTTACAAGTTTTTGAAATGTTGGACTTTTGAATTATTTAAGAACGTTCAAAAACTTTGAAATTTTAGAATTTTGACATTTTTACAGTTCTGGAAATTTTTTTTAAATTTATGTTATTTATTTTATTATTTATTTTTTTTTACAGTTCTGGAAAATCTTAGAATTTTCTAAATTTGAGAAGTTTTTCAAATGTCAAAATTTTGAAGTTTTCGAAAATTTCCAAGAAGTTGGAAGTTTTTAAGAATTTTAAAGATGCAAAAATTATCAAGTTCCGACGTTTCCGAAGTTCTGGGAACTCCGCATACTTTTAAGTATTTCGAAGTTTTTAAGCAAAGAAATTTTGAAATTTTTGACATTTCAAGATATTGAAGTTTCGAAGTTGTAAATTTTGAAAACTTCCAAAATTTTGGAACTTCCAAAGCTTTGGAAATTTCGGAATTTAATGGAATTGTGAAGTTTTGAGGAATTATAAAGTACTGAAGCTTTAAAAGTTACCGAAATTTTATGAGTTTTAAAAATGTTGAAATTTCGAAGTTCTCGAAAATGTCCAAGAACTTTGAAGTTTTTGAGAATTTTAAAGATTACAGGTAATTGAGTTCTGACATATATGTTTAAAGTTTGACAT
>JAPYZK010004148.1:0-15689 GCA_030522785.1 Platygaster equestris
TAGATTTGATGGACAAGAAAGTTGACTATCGGATTTCTGATACAAAGGTCGCAAGTTCAAATCCCGCTGCCTCCAAAAAATTTTTAAATTTCTTTCGAAACGAAATTTGAGCTAGAGCTTCAGAAAATGATGAAAATGGTATATATGCATTAGCAAAATGATCCAAAAAAGGTTAGAAAAATTTTTGCATATTTTTCGTAATGGTGAAAAACAATTTTTATAAAAAACAATCTTTTATAAAACTTTTATAAATCCGCTTCATAAAAAATGCAAATTTCATAAAACTTTTGTAAAACCGACCTTATGAAAATTCTTATAAAAATTTTATGAGGTTTTTATGAAAACTAGAATCATTAGGGTTGTTACGTGCAAATGAATGTCGGCACAAACAGTGTTGAGAGAAGTGTTTCTGCAGCGATTTTGATTTTATCCCCAAGTTTTTATTGCGTTGATGGCCGGATTTTGGATTTGAATGAATTGACGGTGATTTTTAATTACGTATTGTGGAATTCAAGAAATTCGGCAATACTATTGCTCCCTCTTTCTCTCTCCCCTGCAAATGACTGTTCTTATGAGAAAAAAAAGGACAGTTGCGTAGTTTACCATAGTAGAATTTCCATGTTTTAACTTGAATATTCAAATTTGGGTGTCAATTCGCTCCTAATTTCAGATTCGAGTACTAGAATGAAATTCAAGAAAAAAATTCCAAATATTGCAAGTTTTAAAAACTCTCAACCTCAAAGACTCGAAAATTCTGCATTAAATATTTCAAAATTGCAAAAAAATTGGAAATAAATCTAAAACTTCGAATACGTAATATAAAGTTTGCCCGTTGAGTAATTTTATGTTGGCAATTTCAGAAGTCCAAAATTTGAATCAAATCAATTCACACAAAAATGTGTCAATTCAGACTTATTTCTATTGTTTTAATGATTAAATGAAGTTTTTTACGAAACTTTGAAACTTCACAAAGTTGAAAACTTGACGACTTCTAAGCTTCGAAATTCTTTGAAATTCTTAAGAAATTTAAAATTTCGAACTTCAACATCCACGAAAATTTGTCTAAATTACAAGAACCCTAATACTTCAAAAATTTCGAAACTTTCAAGCTTTTATCCTCTCGCGTGAATTCGTGAAAAATATTGTATACCTTAGACAATTAGAGTTCGAAATTCAATTTTCCAGGGCACTCGCATTTAATTTTCCCTGACAATCCGAGATTTTCCATATTTTCCAGGTGCGCCTTGGAAAATCTGGGAAAGCCTATACTTATCTACATAGTAAAAATCAACGTTTACTATAAAAGACATTTGCATCCGAATCCCTTCATCTCCAGTCCCCTTCCTCCATCCCGAATCTTTTCCTACATTTTACAAAAACAAATTCAACAAGCCAATTATCCCTGCATGGACAAACTTTTGATCCCGCGACTCCATAAAAAGCGTTCTTAAACGCGTCGCGTCGCGTGGGGCCGAACAAAAAGCCTCATTTACTTTCGACGACTTTAACAAACTTTCGTTTCGCGGTTATTACAAAGTAACGCTCTGCACGAGGGTTGGATTTCGTTTAATCAAAGACTCTTTTACGAGCGACTCCACGACTCTCTCGCGTTGCAAAAAGCAAAGGAAACAAGTCCGAGCACACAAAAACACAGCCACAAAAGCTTCAATTGCCATTAAAATTCAAAAGCCCGGAGTGACGGCCGAAAAGAGAGATATATAAAGTCCCGGTGACTCGCAACATTTTCATTCGATCCCCTCTGATGTACCCCCTCCCCCCCCTGCCCACGGGGAATTATGTTTTTTTCCGAATCACTGGATCGCGAGGCGCGCGCGAAACAAAGCGATCGATTTTCGCCGGATGATGAATAATGGACCGCGGCCATCGAATTTCCGTAGCTATTTGATTTCGCATTGGATGACGATCAAATTTGATAGACAAGAATTTTATTTTTGGATTGTGAGGTTTTTGTTTATATTTCGCGTGCATGTTTGAAGCTTCTAAAATTTTGGAAGTTTTTGTAATTCAAGGGTTTTCAATTTTTAACGAATTTGGTTTGATTTTGCAGATTTTGAGTATTTTGAAGTTCTGAAGTTTTTTAATTTTTAGAGTTTTGTGAATTTTGGAAGTTCTGGAATATTAACGAATCATGGAGTTCTGAAGTTTCAAAACTTGGATGTTTCGAAATTTCCGAAGTTTCAGGATTTCCTGGATTGTGTCGAATATTTTTTCATATTTTCAGTTCGATGTTTTAATTTGTACAGTTTCCCATCCAGACTTCAAAATTTTCATATAATTCGTAAAAATTCGCAAAAGTAACGTTTAATTTCAAATAAAAAAAATCTAGAGCCATAGACAAAAATTTTCACCTCCAAGTAACGTTTTATTAATTCTTTCCGTTCACTTGGTTCACTCCACAGTTATACAAAAAAGTGACCTCTCATCGAATCTCCTTATCCGCATGAATTTGTCATGCTCCAAAAAAAACCCCTCGATTTTCCAGGAAATAATCATGATTACTCCTCAAAATTCGTTCAATCCCTCCTCGATCAAACATGTTTATTCATCGAGAAGGATTCCTCGAGATGAGGCCCAATGTGAAAAAAAATCCAAGGAATGTCGGACGCGAGATAAAATCGGGCGCAGAGAATGTTATTTTTTTGGCTCTTCGCGCGCGGCGAGAGAGCATTGACGGGAAATTATTCATTACCGCCGACTACTTGCTCGGGAGCCGCGTCACGTCGCGTTTTGGCCGCTCGATATCGACGAAATTTTGCCGAGTCATTGTCTGCGATTCGTTTTTGGACGTTGGGCTGAATTATTAATCCGCGTCTTCTTCCCTCCGAAACTTGGTCAATTGTCCGGCGCGATAAATTAGCCATTTCGCCGGTGTTTTATTGCGGGCTTTTTTTGCACTCGCGCGCGCAGACACTGTAAATAATCTCGTTTTGTGCTTTACCAATCACTCGCGAGACCTTGACATTAAGTATGCAAATATTCCTTGAGCCGTCTGGACCAATGACTCCCGGCTCTCTCGATCGCGGTAATCTCTGGGGCGTACATTGTTAATTAACTTTTCATGTCCGCGTATTGGCCGTTATTTTTTTCTCCAGATTTTGAGGGAATTTTGATGTATATGCAGGGGCGTGGCCAGAGAGGGGTTCTGGGGGGTCCATAATCCGGGGAAATTTGAGTAAAATGGTTTTTTGAGATTGAAATCGAATTCTAAAATCGATCAAAGTTATTGAAATTGAGAGTAATTTATCGATGTCGAAGTTTAAATAATTTGGAAATTTTCAGAATTACAATGGAAATTTCAAAGATTATTAGGATTTTAGCAATTTCGAAAATTATGCAAGTTTTGAGGATTCTGAAGATTCTAAATAGTTGAGAATATTCTGAAAATTCAAAAAAATTACAAATGTGTCAACATTGTGATAGTTTAGAGATTTAGATGTTTTTGAAATTTCAGGAATTTTGAAAATTTCGGTAATTTTGTAAACTTTGATATTTCTGGAAATCCAAAAAACTTTAGAAATACCGAAAAAATTAAAGAATTGCAAAAATTTTATAAATTCATTAAAATTTTAACCTTGATTTAAAAAATTCCCAAAATTTCACTGAATTTGGAAAATTACTGAAATTCTCACACTTTAGAAAATATTGTGATTTTCGGTGATCCTAAGAATTTCGAAAATTTTGATGATTTTTTCAATTTCGAAATTACATCAAAATTTTCGAAATTCCAAGAATTATGCTAATTTTGAGCAGTCTGAAAATTTGAAAAAATTAAAAAAAAATTACGAAAATTCAAAAGAATGTGTATGTTCATACATTTGAAAAACTCTGAGATGTCGTTTCAAAAATTCTGAAAGTTTTGAGAATTTTCCAAATTTCAATAAGTTCGTCATTTTCTAAAATTTAGAAAATTTTTCCATCTTCGAAATTTCAAAAAATCTAAAAAGTTGAAGAAATTCCATGAAGTTGAAAAAAAAGGTTTAACTTTTTGCAAATTTGAGAAATTTTGAGAATTCTAAAAGTTCTAGCACTCTGAAAATTCTAAAATTTTGTTATGAAATCGTTTTTTCAGTTAAAATATGATTGAATTATGTCTGATTTTATACAGTGATCTTGATGCTTTTGAAAATTACGCGAAGTTTACGGAATCATTTTCAATACTTCGGGAATTTTAACGACGTTCGTAAAATTTCCTAACTTTTCCATTTAAATTAGCTCATTTGGGAAGTTCAATGTTAAATGTTGCAAAGGCTAAATTTTAGCCTTCGCAAACTTTAAGAGCTTTTGCTTCGAATTGTCGAACTAACAATTTTCACGAGTTTCTGGATCCAGATAAGCGAATTTTGTAATCTCTACACTCAAATAATGATTTTTCACATGTTATCGACTTCAATTTGCACATGACTGATTTCATAAATTTTTCAATCGTCAACGTTTGAAAATTCCGAAACTTTTAATTTTAAGAATTGAATATTTCCGATCTCGACGATTTTAAATCAATAAATTTTAATTCAAGAGTTCTTAAATTTTACAAATGTGAGAATTCATAAAATGTCCAATCTCTGAAGTTGAACCCGTTAATCAGAGAAAAAAATCGGCGATAAAATAAATTTCAACTACGTACCTACTTTGAAACGTGTGTTATCTTGTTGACCGAACAGTTGAGTAATGAGCGGTTTGATTATTAGAGAAAATTTGAATGAATATGATTACGTTCGTCGCTGGTGTAATTAGAAAGTTACACATATTGCATCATTAGACTTGAATCAATGTAGAAAATTAGATTCGACTGGTTCTGAACCGCAAGAGATAATTCAAAAAGAAAACAATTTTTTCACGATTCATGCACCTTTCTTGATAAAAATGTGTATAAATCAAAAATTGTCCACTCATTCAAATACAAAAGTTACCAAAACCTTATTTTTATTATTAAACAATTTTCTTTAAAAAAAATTAAAAAATTTCCAACTTTATACTGTACACACAGACGGTACTTTTTAGACGATAATTATAATAATTATGAAAATGAATAAATAAAAAATAATTTGCCAAGTGAATCGATAAGAATCTTAACGGTCTATAAGCTCTTCGTGCATATAATTATACGATTATGATCAAAGAAAAAAAAAAGTAGACTTTATAATGAATGAAACGTGCTGAAAAAACGTTGACAGAAGTAGACATTCCCTGCGGCAGTAATTAACTGGAAACTTTCGGCAAACTTTTAAGTTAATTACGATTCTAATTAGCGAAAGATTTCTTTCAATGGTCTCAAATGCGAACATTAACGTGATTAGCCTTCATTTTTTTAACGGTAGAAATATATTGAAGTTTCGTAAAAATGTGTAAAAGTCGCTTCGAGTTTCCATTTTTTTTAACCATGAGAAAATATGCATTATTTTTTAATGTTTATCGGAATTTTTCAGAAACACAGAGGAACATATTTTTTACGAATTCCACCATGTAATGCAAGCGGTCATACAAGCGGTTGAATTACAAATTAGAACATTGGTTACTTTGTGATTCAATGAATCAATTAATCCTTGATCTTTCAATAATTGCAAAAAATCCATCAATCCGCAGATTACATATATTAATTTCTTATCGTGTATATTTCAACTTCATTGTTCGTATTAATTTGTGAAAAAAATCGAGTTACCGTGCTTTTATTTATGTTCAACGACGTGAACAATATTTTCGAAGTTTGATGAAATCAATAGTATTTATAAAATTATAAATTAATTGAATATTGCGAAAATGGTGGAAGAAATTTAAAGGGGGAACTCATTTTGAAAAATACGAAAATTATTGAATTTTCGGTCCGAAATTGACAAAAAAAAATCGGTTCCTCAAACGATTTATTTCAATATCGTGATCTTAAAAATTTTGATGACTTTCTACGATCGTCTATTTTTTTATACACTAGAAATAATTTTGTATACATCGTTTTTCTGAAAAATGGCGTTTAATTCTACACCTATAATTTATGAAAACTACCCCCATTTTCAGACATTCGGAAAATTTTCGCTATCAAGCGCGATCGATTGTAAAAACGATCTGAAATAGATAAAACCGGCTCGGCCAGCAAACTGTATAATGCGTGTCACGCGAGTGTTAAATACTAATCCAAAGTTTCTCCCGTTGCTGCAAGCGCCGCGACGATTATGGCCATTAACCAGACGATATTCTATCTCGAAATTACCTAATAATATCCACGCTATTAACATATTTCATAACAATCATTTTCTTGTTTGTACCGGGCAAGCGTTAGAGACGCTTATGTAACACCCCGCGAACGTCTTATTACGACGCCGCGAGTTATTAAAAACTCCGTTGAAATTTGAATCGGCTCCTTAATGTATTTTTGTTTCGCTACCAAAGTTTCATGGCGTTTCGAAAGTGCAGGGGAATTACGAAAAATGGCGAAAAAACTCATTACGCCTGTAATGACAATTTATTGCGAAAGGAGACGTTTTTCCCAGGGAAAAGGTTTTACACGCGAGGGAGAAGAAAGGATATTCTAGTCTTGATTTATTTATTTATTTCAATAATTCCACGGGATTTAGACCATTTACATTTTTTATTGAATGATTTTTATGAAATGTTTGAGTACCTTCAGATTTTTTTTCCAATCAATTATCAGCACATCGTTAATTTCATGGTAGTTGGATTCAGTAGTAGTCAGGGAAAATTACATTCAGGTACATAAATAAGAAAAATCAGGAAATTTAAAAAAATTGGAATTTTTACCTTTTTTGAAATTTCTGAATAAAAAAAACTTCAACATCTTTGGAAGTTCCAAAGTATAAAAATTTGGGAATCGTGAGACATTTTTGCGAAGTGTGAAAACTTCTTGAAAGTTTAGGGAGCTTTTCGAGTCTTGGTAAATTTTGCAAATATCGAGCAAAAACAACGTCTTTGAAAATGATTGACAATCGACAAAATATTCTCCAAAAATTTCAGTAAGAGTCAAAATTTGCGAAAATGTTGCGAAAATAGCGTCAACTACGGAGAATGATTCCATAAGTACATAATATTAAAATTTTGGACGATTTTTTTGAATTCTGAAATTCTCAAACAATTTCAATTTTCAAATGACGATGATATTTTCTAATTTTATGATTCTAAACGGGCCAGAAAATATGCCTCCCTATCATTCATTTCGCGGCTCGTTTTTTTCCTTCGCCTCGTATCTCATTATCGGGCGATTATCGGGCGCTATTATTTTCCTCGGCTTTTGCGCCATGTGAAAAACGCCCACGTGCAGGGATCCCGATTCATTTGGCGCTTTTGTAAAAGGGAAAAAGAGCGGAGGCGTTCGGGGGTTACAAAAAGAGAATGCAAAGGCGAGTGTAACAGATGTAAGTGGAAGGCATCGCGTGAACGCGTAACATTTAGGAAAGAGATGCGCCATAGACAATTATGCGTCTCGGCAGACATTGCCCAACAGCCGGCGAGTGCCTCCCGGCTCTCTTTCTGCCTTTTGTAATTATTATTGATTTAACAATCCACGTTTGTTGCGACCTATTTTTACGTCATCTAGAATAACAGAAAAATCGTTATGAAATTGACTTTAAAAGTTATTAATTGGGTCGCCTTTCTTATTTTTCTATCAATTCGTCTACTCTGTACAGAGAAAATGAGCGTTATATCATCAAAATAAAGAACCAGCTTGCTCGTGAAAAATAATATTCTGTGTAGATTGGTGTACGAATCGCTTGACGTCGAATGATAAAACTCCAGAATTTTATTAATGGCTGAATTTTTGAGAATCGCTCGATTTCATGCATTGCTCTTCATTTTATATATTTTCCGAGTTCACTGAGTCGAATTTTGGAGTGATTTCGTTATTTGTGCCCATTATCTTTCGTCTGAGAATTTCCTACCTCGAAATGTCCTGCTAAATTGACCTGTACCGCGAAAGGTGATAAAACTGATACAAGTTAAAATTCAAAATTTCCACTTGTATCACCTTCACATTTCGGACACCTTTCACACGAATTAGAACCCAAAAAATCCCTCGAAGAACATTGATCTTCGAATAAAGTAGTTCCACTTTAAAAAAACCTTCCTCAATGCATCATTACCGGGTAAAACCGATCAAAATGAAAAAAAAAAGAATCTCAAATCCCCGAAAAAAGACCTGTCTTCGAAAGTCGCTTTAGAAATTGTAATGGCCTTTATTGAAGACACTTTTTAACGACCCGAAAAAGGCCGGTCCCCGCAACAACGCGCGCAATTGGAATACATTCCGATCTTTACGATTCCCCGAGACTTTCTTCCCGAATAATATTCTCACGTCACTCCGAGCTTCATTTAGAATTTCTACCTACGTCGCGGGCCCCGAAATTCGATATACTCGTGAGGTGACCATTCCCCAAGGTTAAGTCCGAAGCGTTAAAGATCTTAAGTGCTCACCATCTGTCTCGTTGCGTGCACCATCAAAATAGTAATTTAATGAATTCCCTTTTTTTAGACTTTTTCGGTTTCTCTATCTTGCCTATAGGTTGTTCCATGTCGATTTTTAACAGTTTCGGAGTTTGAAGTTGTTTAGTTTGGATCCGGGATTTAGTGATGAGAATAAATTGTTGAAACTGAATCGAAATGACAAACTCGAATAATTGAAATGAGTTTCAGAGCGATTTATTTTTGATGATTCGCGATTTTGAGAGTTGGGCATCTTGAACGGTTTTTCACGGCTATTGGGGATTTTTTAGAATCTTTATTTTTGAGAGGTTTTAATAGATTTTTTTTTATACTTTCATGGATATTAGAGGATATTATAGTCATTTTTCTGAGCTTTTGAGAATTCTGAGAGAATTCTGTGATTTCCTGGGAGTTCAGCAAATTTTCTATAATGTTTCTGTCACAAATTCGAAAGGATTCGGAAAATCGGGCAGTACTTTTAAGGGTTTTTGGGAGTTTGAATAGATTTTGAAGATTCGACGAAAATTTTGTTAATTTTGTATGTTTCCTTTATTTTATCAATTTTATCAATTTATGTGGCCAAATTTTGGTTAATCTATACAAACGTCCCGAAATTTTATTAAATTATTCTGAATTCCGATTTTATATATTTTTCCTAATTTTTTCGAAAACTCATTACTTGCTCATTTTTCTAAAATTTTACTTCAAATACAACATTCGTTGAAATTGATTTTGGGGAACTTCGTAAAAATTCCCAAATATCGAATTCAGCAATAATTTAGGATCAAATGAATAATAATTATAATAAATGATGATATAAATTAATAATAATAATGGTGAATAAATAATTTAGGAATTTTCGCATCATTCTAAATTTGCGTAGGAAAATTTTTTGATTTTTCAAAGATTGGTCCAAATCCCTAGAAATTTCCGAAATCTGTACATAAATTTGGATCCATTTTTAAGGTTTCCAAAAATTCATATCTTCTAACAAATTCGTAGTTTTCGTAATTCATATTAATCAATCTTCGTAATCGTGAATTTCGAAGATTCTAACTAATTTTCAATCATTTTTGTTAGACACATAATATTGACTTCGAAAAAATGCAAGAATTAACTGCAAACATTCTCTTATCTAACGCCAGAAAGGAAAAATGAGGAATTAAAGATCGGTCTCCAATACCTCTTGTCCTCTCGATGCAAAATAATATCAGTAAAGTCCAAAATTCCGATTGGAATCTGACAGTGACACGAAATGACCCCTTTTTTCTTTCCCAACCTCCTTATTATTTGGCGAAAATGTCGCGCGACAAGTCCGCAAAAAATTATATCGCGATTCGGGCTTTTTTCGAATATCGTGCAAGGAGACAGGTGCGTAAAGTCGGGGGAATAATCAGTGTAAAACGCAGATATTTCGTGAGCTGCTACGAAAATAAGCGTCACTGTGTGCTCGGCAATGAAAGAGGGTGAAGCTTTTAAAGTTGCGCCCGATGAACGCGCATCTGCTGCGCCGCCAATGACTCAAACGTACCCGATAATGATATTCTCGGGTCTTAAAATCTCGGACGATTCCGGAGCAATGATTCTCACCGAGAAAGTCATACCTTTCGAAAATTCCGTTTCCAAAAATAAATTACCGTTTAAGAGTGTTCAATTTTCGGAGGGGGAGTCGAGGAGTAGGTTAAAAAGATCGTACAATGAAGTTTTTCTGCTTGAAGAAATTGCTCGTCCAAAGAACTGGTTAGAACTGAAAATATACCTCCGTTTACGGGAAATTTTTGAACTTTGGACGATGTCGCTCAATTTTGGAAAGCTCTTGGGGTTGACAAGTTTTGGAGTATTTTGAAATTTTAAAAATTGAAATCTGAAAATACAAATATTGTGAGATGTCGATTTTTATTGGCACTGGATTTTGGGAGCAAAACGGAAAATCTGAAAATTTTCGCATTTCTCGTGACACCGGTTTTGGAGAAAAAAAATTGTAAACTTGGTATGTTTCTCGGAAATTTGAATTTAATCGTCCCAGAGACCTCTAGTTCAAAAAGTCCACGTCGTGGGGATACAGAAACGACTGCGCGTGCGAGAGGATGCTATTTTATCGGCTCTGATAACGTAGAATCGGCACGTGTTTTGAATCCATACTTCTGAAGCTTCTAAATCCATTTGCTCGAGGGCGAAACTGCACTTCTTCGTAATTCTATGATGCATTTTTAAGCCTCTGGATAGAACTGAAAAAGTGCACTTTCCCATTTTTATCTTTTTTTCATCTACCAAAAAGCTTTTTTCCATGAAAATGAATGTTTTTATCTAATCTTACGTATTTTGCGGCGAGTGGGTTAGAGTGAGGGAAGTGCAAACGTTGATAATTTTGAGACGTATTTTGCGGCGAGTGGGTTAGAGTGAGGGAAGTGCAAACGTTGATAATTTTGAGCTTCATTCAGTCGAATAATTCCAAAAAGTTTTTTAATGATTTCAATATAAGTTTTCAGTTAATCAATTTTTTGACAAATGTGATCAATTTTTCCACGAGTGGAAAAAGAACGGTTATTTTTTCACTCCCTTCTGGGTCATTAGGAAGGTTGTGCAATGATATAACATTGCATATCATTGCATTATCATTACAGCGATCAGAATCTTCGAAAAATAGTGAATTAGAAATTACAATTCAGAAAATGTCGAAAAATAGTGAATTAGAAATTACAATTCAGAAAATGTTGGAAAAATTTGGAAATTTTGAAGAAACTTCAACAGTTTTCAACAATCATGTGTACGAAAATTCCGAAAATTTTCAAAAATTTCGAAGACTTTGAAGAATTTTGAAAATTTTCACGAAATCCGCATATTTTCTGAAATGTCAGAAGTTTTTGAGAATGTCATGATTTCTCAATATTCCCGAAAACTTTAATATAAATTTTGAAAATTCTAAACGATTCCGAAAATTTCAAAAATTTCAACTATTTTCGAAACTTTAGAAAAGTTTTAGAAATTTCATACATTCCAACAATTTTCAAAAATTACATAATTTAAAAAAATTCTCTAGAACTTCAACAATTTGCAACAATTTCGGAAATTTTGAATTCTCAAAAATTTGGGAAATTGGAAAAAATTTGAACTATTTTCAAGACTTTGGAAATTTCGGAGAAAATTCCAACAATTCCCAAAAATTACATAATTTCCAAAAACTTCGATAATTTCCAATAATTTTGGAAATTCTGAAGAATTCCGAAAATTCTAAAAAATTTCGGTAAGTTTCAAAAATTTGATAAAATTTGAAAAATTTCAACATTTCCCAAAAATTACAGAATAATTTCTAGAAATTTTCCAAACTTTAAAGAATTTTCCACCATTTTAGAAATTTTGAAAAGGTGTAAAAATTCCCAAAAATTCCGGAAATTTGCGAAAATTTCAACCATTTTCAAAACTTCAGAAAAGTTTTGAATATTCCATGAAATTGAAAAAATTCCAACACTTTCCAAAAATTACTTAATTCACAAAAATTCTCGAGAACTTCAACATTTTTCAACAATTTTGGAAATTTTGAACATATTAAGAAATTTGGGCGATGTGAAAAATTTTTGACTATTTTCAAGACTTTGGAAAATTTTTTGAAATTGTACAAAATTGGGAAAAATTCCAACAATTTACAAAAATCAAATAATATTCAAAAACTTCAACAATATCCAACAATTTTGGAAATTTTGGAGAATTTCGAAAATTCCAAAAAATTTCAAACATTTTCAGAAATTTAACAAAATTTGAAAAATTTGAACAATTTACAAAAATTACAGAATTTCTAGAAATTTTCAAAAACTTGAACAATTTTCCACAATTCCAGAAATTTTGAAACGTAAAAATTCTCAAAAAGTCCGGAACTTTGCGAAAACTTTCAGAACTTCCGAAATTTCAATCTTAGGCAATAATATGCAATCTTATCATTGCTCCTGACCCAGCAGGGCTAGTGGAAGAATAATTTTTTCTTTTTTCACTTTTTTTTCACGAGGGGAAAAAAACTGTCCTACGTCACTTTTTACATGTAAAACAGTGAAATAATGTGGCATTTTTTTGAGAATTATGTATATGTATTTAATATATATAAAAAAAACTGTTGTGAACTCTAAGAAGTTCATGAATTCGAAATCGTAGGAAAACATGAAACAACACTCGACAGAAACTATGTCAGAGCAACAATAATACCTCAAGCTAAAACGGTTTTAGCGTAAGAACACATGGAAACTTACATTTCGAGATAAGTGCTCCTTGTCTACAAAGAACTGCAGTCAACAAGCTTTGACTGTTTCAATTTTCGTTGCGTTTCAGAGTCCCATTTTGCTGCTACGCCTCAAAAGAACCGCAATTTTCAAGCGAAGATTGCGAAAACTTCATGGCTTATTGTATCATTAAAAATAAATGAGAATGTCGGAACTTACAACAACCTCATTAGATTTTTTCGCAGTTTACTGCAAGCCTCTGGAAATTTCGACATTGTAATTTTGATTCAAAAAACCGAAATATTCCAAAAAGATCCGATATCGTTCTGAAATTCGGGTAAATTTTAATGAATACTTTTCATTTGGAAATCAATTTAATAAAATTCTAGAACACTCTGAAAATTTTGTCGGCATTTCATTAAACTCCAGAATAAAATTTTTCATTTTTATCACAATTAAAAAAGGGAAAATTTTCGAAAATATCCAAAACTATTCCAGAATTCAAGAAAATCAGGAATATTACCTTAAATTCCCAAAAAGTACACCAAGTTTCAAAAACACATTCAAATTTTACTTCCAAGAACCGCCAAAACCAAAAAACTTAATATGTCACGAATGTTCTCTCGAAAGCTTGAAAAGACTCTTGGGGGGGGCATTGCCTCTCTGCCTCCCCCTCCCTTTTTCTACGCCTCCACAAAAATCGAAAACTTTATCCCCGACAATGCCCAAAAACCCAAAATTATGACGAATCGAACCAAGCGAAGCGCGTGGTAGCGAGCAGACCCGAAAGCACAAGTATTTATAGCGGAGGAGGTCGCGGTGCGTTCCAAAACTCCTCTGCCAGACAGTACCAAAGACGTGCTTATTCGCCACTTTTCTCCGTCCGAAATCTCATCAATCCCATCCCAATTTTCTGCCAAACAAAAAACCCCATCCCCCAAAAAACCCCCGGCATTTATCCGGAAAAAGCTCGAGCTTTTTCCCCCGCGAGAAAGCGTTTTCGCGGGACCAAAAACAATGTGAAGAAAATGCGGAAAAAGCAGTGAGCAGTGCGATAGGAGATAAGGGGGGTGATAAATGTTGTTGATAGAGAGGACTCGCGCCCAAAAATCCCGAGACCCGCGGAGCTGACGAAAGCTCTCGTCCCGGGATCTCGGAAGGATGGCCCATCTTCGGCGGCCCGCGAAACGGGACCTTTACAAGCCCTTCGGGAGGAGGAAGGTGATAAGTTTTTGTTGTTTTTTAATTTTGTACCTTATCTGTGGACGCGGATTTTGGGGAAATCGTATTTCGGGCGCTTTGTGACGCAAAATGTATTTGCCCAGAAATAGACGCGGGCGACCTTCATCGGGAATACGGTTACATGAATGAATGAGACAGGCGCGGTTTTCGTACTTTGACATCGGGCAGTGGCGGTGGTTTTTGGGAGGTTTTTATAATCGGCGAACATTCTATTTTTCATAAGGAAAATCCGACATTTGAAAATTTGCGTATCCACGAATTTGAATTCCGGAAATCCAGCCATTTTAACAATTACAAAATTTATTGAGGAAGTTGGAAAGTTTCAAATTTTTGATTTTGGTGCTTGAAAAAGGGAATGACAACACTGATTTATTCATTTTGAAAAATGAAGTATTATGATTGGAAAATTTTTGATGAAAACTGATCGGTATTTTTATTTGAAAATCTGTACAGGATTCGGGAATTAAGTTTTCGACGATTATGATTTCTGGACTTGATTCTAGAGCTTTTTATAGTTTCTGAAGCTTGTAATTCGGTGATGGAAAACGTTTATTGAAAGTTTTGGAAATTCTTGGAAAATTTCGTCAAGTTACGAATCTTTAAAATTTGGCGAAATACAAAAAACTACTGGAAATTTTTGAGCGATTGAAAATTCGATTAGATTGATTGAAATTGAGTCAAGTTTGGTAATAAGTGTAGCAATGATTCCGAAAAGTCACACGGATAAAACTATTTGTTGAAAAATAACAAATTATTCGAAAAACTGGCGAGACGTCTTCCTGAGATGTATAATTATAATCTGTAATGCACGTAGATTTGTTGTGAATGATTTAATTTTCCAGAAAACCTGAACTACCATATGAATTGATATAACAGTTTTTCTTCTATAAATCTTTTTCCAATTTGAAATTTTTTATTTACATTTCTGACGATTATACGACTTTCAAAGTGTATTTTCTGTCAAGTCCTTTAAAATGTACAGTAACCTCTCGATCGAAGCCCTTAAAATATTGTAAATTATCGATTCAATTTTTTCAAATACAGTAAACTCTCGATTTAAGTCTTTTAAATTCAATTTATACCCCATAAAAGTCCTTTAAATACAGTAAAATCTTGATTCGAGTCTTATTAATAAAGTAAACTCTAGAATCAAGTCCTTTAAATACAGTAAACCCTCGGTAAATCATCGATTATACACGGTAACATACTCAGAAATCTAAAAATGGTCACCGTTGAACTGTAAAACTGTTCAACATCCTAACGTGAAATTCTTCAAATTTTTATCACGTCACTCAAGACGACTCCATCATGAATCATGAAAATCATTCTATTTTCGACAGCTACAAATATAGTTTTATTGCTTGAAGTTTGAGTAACAATATATTTTTGCATACAAATAACTATTCACGACAGTTCAAGTTCTATTTTGTTGCGCCAACTCTAAATTGTTGGCACCGAATCTATAATAGTTGCAATTGTGCAAAGAGACATTGTCGAGCACAGTTTTTCAACATTCCTTCATAATTTAACCTCATTAGTTCTGACGATATCTCGAAAATCGTCACAAAACACCCCTTAAAATTTGTAAAAGTTGGTATACTTTTTTTGAATGCGAATTTCGACAAACCAGACAAACTCAGCAAATACAAATTTGGAGATGTAAAAATTGTGATTTCTTGGTATAGCTCGAAATCGAACCAAAATCGACCATCCTTACATTTCCTAACTTATAAAATATTGAATCGAACATTCAATCTTCCATTGAGGGGCGATTCACTCTCCGATAAATGGGAG
>JAPYZK010004149.1:0-11249 GCA_030522785.1 Platygaster equestris
GAGCGTGAGTGAGTAAATAGCTATATGTCGTTAAGATGAGCGTGGGCGAACAGCTTATTCGCCCACTAGTGGGCGAACGAGTTCATCACTTGCATGCCACACGTATACAATCAGGTAATCCATTATTTCGTCCACTCTCAGCAGGGCCACGAAATCACATATTTCTCGCGGGTGCTGAATAAAAAATGTTCCCTATCACAGGGGCGACTTTTTCCCTTTCTCAAAAAAACCTCGGTTCATAAACGCGCCGCAACTTTCTCCCTCGAAAGTGTAACGACCGCGGCATTTTCTAATGAATAGTAATGAACGACGCAGTTCCGTTTGCAATTTGCGTTGGCTCGCGCTTTCGCTACTTTTATATGTCCGCTACCATTTTTTTACCTCCTTTTATCACTGGCCGGGCAAACGAATAGCGAAATTCCGCCGCAAACGCGTCCATTATCGTTAAGAAACTCCGCGGAAAAACTTGTTAATATCGTAATAAGCCGCTCTCGTGGTTGGAAGGGCCAATTAGGGCGCATCGGGCCGATTGTTATTCCACTGGCATGTGGAAAAACGGCGCGTCAAAAGAATCTCGTCTTTGTTGTGGGATTTAATTCGCGCCTAAACGAAGAGCGCGGAAAAAGGGACGATTCGAAATGTTGCTTTTTGTCGGGGCTAGCACTTTGTCGCAATCACGGGCATTACTTCTTTGGGCGGGCAATGATTTTCTTGCTGAATGTCGCGGCCTTGAAGGGCCGAGTCGGGGCTGCAGGCTCTAGGGAAAAATGCGCGTGGAAAAAGGAAACGCGGCAATGTATTGCGGTGCGAGAAGAAAAGTATTCCTGGTTTATACTGGAGAACTTAATGATCTCTTATTAGTGGAAAATCGGGAAATTCTTGACTTTGAGAGAACATTTTCTGAAAATCTGTGGGCGATGAGTACAGGGAGGAGTTGAGGCACTTTTTTTACCTTCTTAAACATCCTAATCTAACCTCAGGGGCAAACGCAAGGGGGGGGGGGGGGGTTGAGGGGGTGAAGTCCCTCTCGAAATTTGGAAATATTCATTGTTTTTGTGAGTAAAATGGAAAAAAGGTATGTGCTTTAGAATCTCAAAGATTTAATACTTCAGACTTGCAAATTTTTTCAAAATTATGATATAATGTGAATTTTGAAAATTATGAACTTCAAAATTACAACTTTTCACAACATTTTGAAATTTTAGAATAGACCGTTAACTTTTAAAAAATCTAAAATTTTTAAAAATTTAAAGTTTTGACATTTTTCGTGTGTAATATTAGAAATTTTGTCAATTTTCGAAAGTTCAAGGTAATCGAAAGAACCGAAAAATTCGTAAATTTTCAGGAATTTTGAAGATAAAGGAATTTGGAAATTCTGGAACTTCGACAATTTCAGTGATAACAAAAATTATAATAATGTTGAAAATTTCAGAAATTCCGAAAACTTTGATAATTTTGAAGGTTCCACGAGTTATTGAAATTTCTGAAACTTAAAAATTTAATGAAAAATCTGAGAATCCTGCAAAATCGGAGCATTTCAAAAAATTTGAGAACCTGTACAATTTTTCAAAGACCAAAAATTCCAAAAATTGTGCAATTTTCGAAAATTCAGAGAATTTCGAATATTTTCAGAATTTTGAACAATCCGTACATATTCGAAGGTTTGAGTATTCAAAAAATACGAAAATTTTTCAAGTTTCGAAAATTTGGAAAATGTCAAAAATTACGGGAATATTATAAGTTTCAGAGATTTAAAAAATCACTAGAATCTTCAAATTTTCAGGAATTACAAAAATCACGTAAATAATAAAAATTCCAGGAATGTCGAAAATTAGGAAACATTTTTTTCAAACAAAAATTTTTTAAATCAAAAAATTACTTCAAATTAGAAAAACTGAAAAAGTCAAACAAATAAAAAATGAATAATAAATTAAAAAATTAATATATAATTATAAAAAATAAATAAATAAAAATAAAATAAAAAAATCAAAAGACTGAATAATTTTTAAATAATTCTAATTTTCTTTTAGATTGAAAATTTTTTTTTAACCCTTCCCGAAAATTTTTTCTGCGTTCGCCCTTGCCTTATCTCATTTTTTACCAACATAAACATCCGAATTTGAGATTAGAAAAATTTTAATGTCTCAAGAATTGCACATAAAAAAAAAACGTGTTGTCTAAAATTATTCGAAACTATTGAAAAATTTTATTCACTCCAACTCCGAAGTTGAAGTTCACAAATTCGGACTCAAACACGTAAAAACTTCAGTTTTGCAAGAATATACCATAATTTCCAGTAAGAAATAAATCTCAGAGAAAATTAAAATGCTCTCTTTACAAGGCCACTTATTTCGTATTCCATAACCTCTCCCCATTCCTCCGGTTTCCCATTGCTCTTCAAGACTGCCTACGTCATTATTCAAACGCGTCTTGTAAATAAGACGAATATACGAGTTCTGGAATTTCATTTTTTTTCCGACCCGAGAAAAGATTCTTGCGCAAGTACAAGAAAACAGATATTCTCTTCCCTCGAGAAATTATTGCCCCGCTTTCTTATCTCGGAGCAACTTTTATTTTTATTTCATAATGCGGAAACACGGGAATTTTTGCTCGGCTACGAAACGCAATTTTTGCCCTCCTTTCTAATTTTCCTGCATTTTTCTGTAAAGGCGGATAACAAGTATACGGAAAAATATGACGGAAAGCGTTTTCCGGGACACGGGCAAAAAATCGCATGGTCATTAAAATAAATAGGCTCTCTGCTACTCGCATCGGGAAAATCGGGATCAATTTTTGTCGACCAGATTTTCGCGGAAGGTTCCGTCCCGAGGGAACATCGAAGTCGACGTCATTTGGAAACGTTTTAAAAGACAACATCTCTGATACAGCCGATGGAGGAAAATAAAGTTGACGTGCAACGAAAAAATGTAGGTTGAGTCGGTTTTGACGTCGAGAATTTTAAGAAACAAAAGTCATCTTTTTTTATAGTTTTGGATTAAAGGGAATTCCTGCCAGTCAATTATATTGTCAGCATCGATAGTTTGATTAGTCTATTTTTTATTATCATTTCAAGTTGATCGAAGTTCGAAACTTTTTTGAAGGATTGACAGAATGTGAAATTTTTATGGTGAACACTCAGATAAATGCTAAGCATTCGTCGTAGTGAAATATTCGATAATGCATTTTTAATTTATTGAACTCGTGAGTTACGAAATTTCAAAACTGTGGAACTTTTTGATCTAAGTTGGTTTGGTTTTTCGTGAATATTTTGGAATTTTTCAATATTTATAGTATGAAATCTTATCTTATGGATGATTAAGTTGCATTGTATTATGGATACGTATATATCAAATTTCGTGAGTTTCCAAAAATACGTTTTTATGTTAATATTAATTTTCAAATTCAAAAATTTTGAAGGATAAAATATGAGTTGCGTCAATTTTGAATCTCTCAAATTCAGAATTGAACTCGTGAAAAAATAAACTACGTTTTCAAAATTAAGTCGTAAATTTCGCAAACCTTTGAATTTCTGAAAAATATCAATATTTTAATATTTATAGTAAGAAATTTTATCTTCTGGATGATACAGTTACATTATATCATACGTACGTATATTTTAAATTTTGTGAGTTTCCAAAAATAAGTTTTTATGTTAATATTAATTTTCAAATTCAACAATCTTGAAGGATGAAATATAAGTTGCGTCAATTTTGAACTTCTTAAATTCAGAATTGATGAACTCGAAAAAATAAAACACTACGTTTTCAAAATTAAGTCGTCAATTTCTCAAACATTCTAATTTTTGAAAAATATCAATATTTTGATACCTCCGGATTGATGAAAAAAAAAAATTTCATACTCCTTATTCTAAACAAAATTTTCCAAAATTCGAGGCTTCAATCTAGTGTATCTATCATTATAATTACATAGTCTAGTTTTTTGTTGTATTGTGGAAAAACTGTCTTCTTAGTTTATGCATCCGCAACACTCAAAAAGAGCTTTATTGACAAGCGCTTATCTATGATTCCCACTTGAACCGCTTTACCAACACTTTTGAATCTCGATGGGCGTGTCAACGCTCGCGGTGTTTTTAACTTACGAAGATGCTTCAAACGATTTTTCATATCACGAACTAATTAAAAAAAAAAAGTTCATCAAAATTTCTCATTTCCAATATTACAGTTATTCAAACGAAAGTTGTAAAAGTCCTACGAAAATTGCGAAACACTTTCAAACGAAAAATTCGCAAGATACCGAGTGTCATTTCGAAAACAATTAATGTATCCCTCAATTAAGTGATCAATTTTATGAACCTACAAATTCATAAAAATGAACCAATTCAATTTCCCAAATGTTCCTATAAGCTCAAACTCCAAAACTTCATAATCCCAACATTTCTCAATCCTCCAATTCGAATCCTCGAGCTTCAAAATTTCCAATTTTCCAAATCAAATTAAAACTCCCTGTAATATATCTCAACATATTTATTTATTCATGAGGTAGCAGCTGCCTCCCCCAACGATTAAAATGAATTGTCCATCGAACAAACAAGTGAAACCACCCAGTCGCAATAAAAAAGATGACAAAATGAGATATAAATCCTCGACAGATGTCCCTAATAACGACCTTTCACGACGAGCCGACATTTTCCTCCCCCAAGATTTTCCAATTTTTCACCTCCTCCGGAAAAGTCCACAATCCCGTCGAACAATAAATTTATCCTCGCCCGGGCGTCGGACGCCCCGAAAGCCCTTTGAAAGTCAGAAAGCAATATTTCCGAACAATCCGAACGTCGGGAAGTCACAATTTTCTGACCTGCCCATTTCGAGCATTCTGCGTGACCCGATAATTGGGTGGGACAAGGACGGAACTTTAGGGACGACGAGGACGAGGGAATAAGCGTTCTTTCTTCGCGTTCTTCCTTTCAAATACGTGGGCTGTATTTTTTACATGTGTCACGACAGGCTACTGTGACAAAAAAGTTCATCTGCAGGAAGGTGCCCTTAGAGCTGGGCGTGCGCTACGCGACATATGGCGAGGAGAATGAAGAAACGCTGCCTCGCGCACACTGTACGCACCAAAACGCGTTGGGGTTCAGATTTTATGGCCGAAAATTCTGCAGTGAACTTCTGTAATAACGAAAATATGTACAGCAACAGAGTTTATGATTGACTTGAATATTTCGATTTTTGATTGATAATTACTTATGTGTAATAGGAGAGATATGGATATCTATGACATATTTATAGAATATCTATGGATATCTATGATATATCTATGACATATTTATGGATATCAGTAGTATACCTAGGAAAGTTCTAAAGCACTTTGGAAATTTCGCTAAATTTC
Organism: Platygaster equestris; assembly: GCA_030522785.1. Taxonomy (NCBI): domain Eukaryota; kingdom Metazoa; phylum Arthropoda; class Insecta; order Hymenoptera; family Platygastridae; genus Platygaster; species Platygaster equestris. The sequence goes on from JAPYZK010004149.1 coordinate 5,350, forward strand.
AGGAATTCTCGTAATTTCAAAGATTTGAGGCAATGTCGAGGTTTTTGAAATTTCCAAAATTAATGAGTTTGAAACTTTCAAAATTTATGAGTTACAAATCATCGAAAATTGTTAAAATTTTAAAAATTACGAAATTTTTGAGGATTCAAATAAAATTTAAGAATCCTAAAAATTTGAACAAACCAACATATTGTGAAATTTTGGAAAAATTTAGAGTAGGACTATAGAATTTTTTTGCAATCCTCTCAAAAATAGAATTTCGTAAAATTTCAAAAATTTGGGAAAATGTCGAAGTTTTGAAAATTTCGAACTCCCATAATTTACATGAGTTGTAAATTATCAAAAATTCTGAAAATTTCAAAAATTACGAAATTTTTAAGGATTCGAAAAAAATTAAAGAATCCTAAAAATTTGAACAAACCAAAAAATCGTGAAATTTTGTAAAAATTCAGATTAGGACTACAGAATTTTTTTTCAATCCTCTCAAAAATAAAATTTCGTAAAATTTCCAAAATTTGAGAGAATATCGAAGTTTTTAAAATTTTGAACTTCCAAAATTTATATAAGTTACAAATTAACGAACAATCAGAAATTTTTAAAAATTACGAAATTTTCGAGGATTCGACAACAATTCAAGAATCCTGAAAATATGAACGAACTAACAAATTGTGAAATTTTGAAAAAATTCAGGGTAGGACTACAGAACTTTTTTTCAATTCTCTCAAAAATCAAATTTCGTAAAATTTCCAAAATTTGGGAAAATGTCCAAGTTTTTAAAATTTTGAACTCTCATAATTTACATGAATTATAAATAATCAAAAATTCTGAAAAATTCAAAAATTACGAAATTTTCGAGGATTCGAAAAAAATGCAAGAATTAAAATTGTGCAAATTTTTCCAAAATTTGATTTTTGGAAAAATTCAAGATCAGAAATTGTTGAATTTTGGAAAAATTCAGAGATTTGAAGAACTTCAGGACTACAGCATTTTTTTGCAATCCTTTCAAAAAAAAAATTTCGTAATTTTAAAAATTTGATAATTTTTCAAAATTCATAACTTTTAGAAATTTCCAAAATCGGAACATTTCAAAACTCCAACAGTACACAAATTTTTAAAATCACGAGAATTTCCGGAATTTTTCAAAATTTCCAAGGTGTGTTAGAACTCTCCTAGGTTTACTACTGATATCTACAACATGTCTATGGGATATCTATAACATATTCATGAATATCTGACATATCTAAAATTTTCAAGGATTCTTGTTTTACTCCAACAACTCTGAAGATTTCTCAAAAATTTTTCCAAACTGACGAGTTTTGAAATACACTCAACAGTATCTCAAGATCTGAAATTTTCAAAGATTGAACAAGACTGAAAATGCGCGAAACCAGCGAATCCGAAAATAATTACAACTTTATTCTTCAATCTTAAAAAAACTTTGAGGTTTTCATCGAGTTGTACGCAATTTTTCCATAGTTTAAATCAATTCTCCTTAATCACCTAAAATCCATTGACAAGACAACAATGTACAAAATTACTTAAAAACGTCTCGACTTTAAATTTACGAAGTGTCAGAAATCATTTTATTGTTGATTAATTATTATCAATTCATGATTATCATCGACCTCACGCAGACTTTATGCAAAAAAAAGTGTACATCGCATCGAAGCTTGTTAAGCGGAACATGACATTTCAGGAATAAAAGTTTAAACATAACATACACGAACAACCAAGTAATAAAAGTTATTGACATTCTCAACGTACTGTAAAGACAGTCGGAAAAAATTTAAACGACTTACATTGTATCGTTGACTATAATCACACCCTGCACAATCAATAAGAAAATCTAGACAATATTATCTACTTTACGAAACTTTCTTATACAGTCTGGAAAAATTTTCTTCATCTCTCAAGATGATTTTTCGGAATAAAATTCCACAACTCTATCAGAATCGTTCATAAATCATTTTGAATAAATTTTCACCCGAATTGGTCCATCACAAATTTTGTACAGTCATCAAAATCGACTCTACAAAATCCGTACAAAAAATTACGAGATACTCAAGGGAACCGTCACCATATTTTCCAGCACATTTTTCCATTGTCCATCAAAAACGACATCTCGAGGAAAAAAAAAAAATAGAAGGGAAATTTCAAAATTCCAAAAAGGATTTCCCACTCCCAGATCTGTAGTTCCCTTTTGGCGCACGGTTCCAAAAATTATCCCCAAATCAGAAACCCCCGTCCAATTTGACCTGACATTTCCCTCGTGCGATCGCGAACGTGACAATACATTCCGTGACACGATATACATATCCCAATCACTCGTTGGCAATATTCCGTAGCGGGGACGTTCCGAGAGCGTCTTAAAAAATGCACGCGAAGCTGAATCCCCGGGAAACGGTATCAATGACAGTTCACGATGCCGCCACAAAATGTACTCCGACGTACACATTTTATTAATAAAGCAGGTACAATGCAACCCAGCTACCGCCCGCGTAAAGTGCACGTGTATAGAAAGCCGCCGGTGTGCATGACACGCTGACTTATCAGAAATGCCAGGGAATATATAGCTGATAAGAAGCGCCCGCTGACACCCCAGTTCTACCCCAAGTTCGCGTGCACACCGCGAAAATGGGCCGCGCTCCGAGAAATCCCCGTAACTACGTATACACAAATCAAAACCGAGAAATTCCGAAATTTTCCTCGATGGCTTTTTCAAAAAATAAAAATCTTGCAAATGTATGTGAATACTTGAAAAATCAAAAATTAAAGACTCCAGTTTTGAAATTCCTCAGTTGTACAGAGAATTCCAAATTCGTCATTTTTTGGAATTCAAAGAATTCTAACAATCCTTATAGTATCTAGTATCTTGTATCTTATATCTTCTGTCTCGTATGTTGCATATTGTATCTTGCATATTTCATCTTGTATTTTGCATTTTGAATATTGTATTTTGTATCTTGTATCTTGTATCCTGGATTTTGTATATTGTATCTTGTACCTTGTATCTTGTATCCTGTATTTTGTATTTTGTATATTGTATCTTGTACCTTGTATCTCGTATCTTGTATCTTATATCTTGTATCTTGTATTATGTAAATTGTATCTTGTATTTTGTATTTTGAATCTTGTATCTTGTATTTTGTATCTTGTATCTTGTATGTTGTATCTTGTACTTTGTATTTTGTATTTTGTATCTTTTATCTTGTATTTTGTATATTGTATCTTGTACTTTGTATCTTGTCTCTTGTATTATGTATCTTGTATCTCATAACTTGTATCTTGTATCTTGTATATTGTACCATGTATTTCGTCTCCTGTATCTTGTATTTGTATCTTCTATCTCGTATCTTGTATCTTGTATCTTGTATCATATGTCTTGTACCTCGTAACTCGTATTTTGTATCTTGTATTTTGTATCTTGTATTTTGTATCTTGTATTTTGTATCTTGTATCTTGTATTTTGTATATTGTATCTTGTACTTTGTATTTTGTATCTTTTATCTTGTATCTTGTATCTTGTATTATTTATCTTGTATCTTGCATATTGTATCTTGTATCTTGTATTTTGTTTTTTGTATATTGTATCTCGTATTTTCTATCTTGTATCTTGTACTTCGTATCTCGTATCTTGTATCTTGTAACATTGTCACACTCTCAAACCTTCTCGAAAACGCCCAAAAAATCTGCCAACTCGTCCAGAATATCGAAATATGTTCAAAAAAATGCGAACTCCGCGGACTTCGCCGCTGGAGTGCGTGAAATTGGCGAGCCGCGCGGAACAATGGCAAAGGAAGCGCGTGCAATTTGCGAAAAGGACAAATCTCGGCAGTGGAACTAATCCCGAAACAGAACTCGTTTGATCTACCGCGATTTCTGTGACACCGAGCGATGTTTGCCCTTTTTTTTCGAGCCCTTTTTCTTCCTCTACTTCCTTTACGCTCTTTGTTTTTTACTACGCTCAAATCCCCTCCCCCACCCCAACCCTAAATTTTTTTTCGTTCGATGCTCAAGTGAGCAAATTTGCGAGCACTCAAAGAGTGGCTTCGTTTCACACAACGGTGGTACGAATATTGAGATTGCGCTCGTATTTTTAGAACGATAAGTGCAGGAGGTCGAAAACACATGCCGTCCCTGCGTCGATCCTAAAAAAATATGCTGAAACACGCGGGCGATATGAGCCGGAAGATAAATTGCCGAAGGGTATGTGCGTGGGGGGGGGGAGTTTATCAGGATAAATCTACGATTCGCGTTATTGGAAAATGAAATACTCAGAGGATTAAAAAGTATTTAACGAAAGTATTCTACTGTGTATTTAATACTTGCAGGGTTAAAGTATTTTTGGGGATTTGGTCACTTTCGAAGGAGCTTTCGTAAGTGTGGGGGAGGTTCAGAGTGGCTAAGGGAATCCTTAAACAAAATTTCAGGGTATTTGGGGGGAGGGGGGCATTGCATTATTTCGTGTTTTTCGCAATATTTATATCCAGAAGCGTAAATAAGATTCAAACATCAACATTTTCTTATACACACGCAAAAAAAGTAGATATTATGCTGAGACAGTTATTCTTAAGAATTTTGTTTAGAACCCAATTTCAAATTTTTCACTGGATTGATAGATTCATTCATTCATTCCAGCGACTTACAATAAAAAATGCAGAAATCATGCATCATCTCGAAAGGGTTCATAAATAATAAAATTTTTCTCGCAGCTCTCTTGATAAAATTATTCCAGAGTATGGAAATAATTAATTGATTATTCAATTCACGCCACTGTAGGAGCGAAAAAATCAGAATTATTTCCCTCAGGAAAAGTCGGTCAACTTGATAATCTCGGATTTATTATACCGTCGAATTATACGTTGATACTGCTTCTACGTTTCCTTCAAAAAATCTAAGAATATTGACTCGATTAATTCCTCTTGTGTCCAATGAAATTATCGACAAAAATAATTGGAAGTTTCATATGATAAGAAAATCTGGTTGAATCATAATGATCAATTATTATGTGAATAAAATAACATTGATCGAAATTTCATATGCACAGATAATTTCTTTTTCATGAAATTGTATCCATGGATTTTTATTATTATTCATGGTAGAATTCTGAAAGGTACTTGTATCTTTAATTAAACGTAAAAAATTGAGGAATATTTATTCAAACCATTAAGATGCGACTCGGATATGTACATTAATTATAGGAATTTGCGTGATTAGGATCTGCAAAATTATTTTTAATATGACGTCTCGAGTTTTTAATATTTAATACTTTTTCACAGTAATTCAAAAATTCTTCAATGAGTGCACGAGCTATAAAATTTGATGAGCTTGACTATTATTATTCATCTAAGTACATAAGCAAAAGCTGAATTGCAATCATTAATTCTTGAAACCAATTAATTTCATTGTTAAGGTTTTTCTAAAATTGTGTAATTTATAATATTTTCTGTATATGAGAATCTTTTTTAGCGACGGATGAAATCCGTCCGGATTTCGTAACTTTGGATATGATCGAAATTTTGATATCTTCAAATTCTACCCCTTTAATTATTCAGCATAAGATGATATTTTGACGTTTTCGAATTTCGAACGTTTTCAAATGTGAAAAATTGAAAATTGCGACAATTTTAATTTCCTCTGTTATAACGCGGGCAAAGTGCAGCCATGTATAGTTTTTTTGAATAAATAGATAAAAATAAAATTAATAATACTGCTGAAATTAAATAATTATTGCTGTACTTGAATAGATAACGTTAGTTGTGTTGACTCAAAATTTTACCAAACTGCTAAACTAATTTAGTCAACATAAAAAAAGACCTAGTTGATAGCAAATAATGATTTGTGTCGAATCGGCAATCATTCTTTGCAATTCATCAAATAAGAATAGTTGTACTGACTAA
>JAPYZK010004150.1:0-10816 GCA_030522785.1 Platygaster equestris
ACACACACACACACACACACACACACACACACACACACACACACACACACACACACACACACACACACACACACACACAAATATACACATACGTATACACATGAATACATGCAGACACGCATGTTTACATACGCATACATGTACATACACACATATGTATACGCATATATACATACCACTGATCTGTAATATACACTGGATAGCTGATGGGATAGGTGGAGATGACCCCAATTGAGTGTCGCCATAATATAAATGATGATATGTGATACAATGTTCTTGGTGGGCCATTTGTAGGCATTTGGACAGAACATGCGCGATAGAGCAGCGCGAAATTAAAAATCAGCCATTTACCCCGTGTGAATTTAAATGTTGCGCTGCTTCAGCACGCATGTCCTGTCCCACTACCTACAAATGGCGCCGTCCAATTGGAATCAGAGAATCGGTGGCGGAAGAATAGGAATCAGCTATCCAGTGTATATTACAGATCAGTGATACATACAGACACACATACATACGTGCATACTTACACATCCGCATTGATTCTTGCCCTAATTAAGAGACTCATTTCTTATGTACCCAGTAGACCAGACGATATAGTTGTAATGCATAAAAAATAAGTCCACGCGATGGAAGGGTATTGTTGTTAAAGAAAACTGTGGATGAATAAAATTCTGAATAATATATCATCTTTCAGTCATTCTATTGTGTATCGATTTTACAATGGTTTATATCACGAATGAATTAGGGATTAGGTTGGAGAGGACTGGCTCTCATCGCTGGACCCAATCTGAATACATTAAGTAGAGCTTGAATTGTTTTTCAGTGACCGCATCCAGATCCGACCATTAATCAGAGAATTTCCGTCACTTTGCGTATCAGTAGCGTTCTCTTTGTCCCCCTCAGCGTTCGAAAAATAGGTTTCATCCGAATTAAATGAAACCTCATTGCGGACATCTGAGGAGGCCTGCTCCTCCGAGCAAGACTCGTCCCCCTCAGTGTTGGAAAAATATGTTTTATCTGAGTTAAATGAAATCTCATCGTGGACATTGGAGGAGGCCTGCTTCTTCAAGCTAGACTCGTCCTCTTCTGAATTCGAGTCACTGTGATATTATTCTTCGATCTCGTATTATACGAATAATATGGAATTTTGTTAGAACACTGACAATTTTCGACAACCTTCCAAAAACTCAAATTAAAAAAATTTTCTAATTTAATCACAAACAATAATGAATCAAAATACTTAAAATTCCAAATTTTCAAATATGATAATTTTTGAGTAATGAAAGAGCAGAACAAATTTTTCATTCCACTGTAGATTAATACAACTCGTTGAAATTTGGTGAGTACTAAGTTTTAGTAAGTTTTACGTTCCAAATGTGACTCGACCTCCGACACATTTTTGTTTTCGTATATCATATTATATTCGAACAAACATTTATCGTAGCATGAGTCAAATTGGCTAAAGCTTACCATACTTTGGTTGAATAAAATAAACACTTTATTCCATTAGGCACCCTGGCGATCCATCTTTCACTCGTCATAAACCCGTACGGGTGTAAGATAAGTGTAAGATGAGTGCAAAATGGGTGAAAGATAGGTGTAAGTTCGAAAGATGTAAGAGGATTGTGAATGTTCAAACTTTCGGCAATTTTGGCAAACTTAGAAAATTTTAAAAATGTGAAAGCATTTTTGGTAATCGAAGAACTTTAAATGACATACATTCCTACTGTTTTTAATATTTTAAAATTTCCGAAATCCGAAAACATTGAAAATTTTCAGAATTATTTTAGGGAATTTTTTCGTGAATTTCGAATAATTTGAATGAATTCAAAAACTTTGAATATTACCCGAATTTTTGGAAATGTTCAATGAACTTTCAGTGATTCCGTATATTCGAAACATATGGAAAATTTCAGGAAATTTTCGAAGAACTTAGGTGTCAGAAGAACTTTTTGGTACTTGCTAACATTTTTGAAGAATTCGCAGAACTTTGGAAATTTCCAAATTACTCCAGATATTTGTGAACACGATAAAATTTTTGGATTTTAGGCAATGTTTACGAATTAGAAAGTTTCAGCATTCCGACAATTTCAGAGATTACATGCGCGAGTCAATATATTTTTGGAATATTTGGGGATTGGGAAACATTTAGAAAAGTACTAAAACTTCACAAAAATTAATGAAATCGTTCATTTTTTGGAAATTTCGAGTTTGCCATAACTTTCCAAAATCTTGGGATTTTTAACGATGTAGAAATTTTCAATAAATATTAATTCATATTAGAAAATCTTGAAATCTTGGAAAGCTTGGAAATTTTCTTTATATTTCAGAAGTTGAAAATTTTTCAAATATTTCTAAATTTTGCAAATTTTCGCATTTTCAAAATATTCCAAATGTTCAGAATTTTCAACAATTTCAGAGATTTTGAAAATTTCCAATCCTGTGGACCTTTCGGAAATTTTGAGATTTGGAATTTTTCATATTTCCAAAAATCCGAAAAATTCCGAAAATTTATGCATTTTCAAAAATTTGGTACAGTTCCGAAATTCTTGAAGATTTTAAGATTTTGGGAATTTCGGAATTATCAAACGTGTGTCTTAATTTTTCAAATTATTAAATTTCGACAAGTTTTCAATTTTCAAGTATCAGTGCTGGTGTGAAAGATCGCAAGTTTACTATACGAGTTTTTGGGACAATATATATTTATATATGTAGCACAAAATTTTACATTTTGGATCGACAAATTGTGGTTTCGGCGGTTTTAACCGAATATTTGACTTCTGCATGAATGATATTTATTCAAAAACACGATTTTTTATCAATTGACACGAACAAAATAGAATTAGTCTTCCACCTTTCTTTCACTTTTCTTTTACCCGTCTTGCACTCATCATACACCCATCATTCACCCGTACGGGTGAAAGATGGATCGTCAGGGCATGGAAGATTATGTAATATTTCATATTGTACAAAACTACTACTTTCTACATCTACCTTCATATATTTTACGAATAACGCTAATGAATACAAACCTTTCCTGTAAAGATGTCGCATATTCCCGTTTGATTAGGAATTTTTTTCATTTCGTCTGTTCGAAAAGCTCCGAGCTAACCGAATCGACTTCGAGGTCTCGTGCATGGAGAGTTAAAATGTGGAACTCATCTGAATAGTTCGAATCTAACGAAATGAGATCATCGCTATTTGAGGAGTCATTTATCAGACAAGATGGAACGTCCTGTTCGTCAGAGGAAAAATGAAACTACCGATACAGTAAATCATTTTCTAGCTCACATGAGGAACAGTACTCAATATCGCTGAAATTTGGAATGGTAGTATATTAGAGAACGATAAAATGAAGTCCCTGGCCTATGACGGCACTGTGACATCACAAATGATATGAGAGTAACGTCACAGTGGCGTCTGGTCGGAAAAATTCGATAATCTGCGCAGCAAACAAAAAGCGCTAGTTCTGATGTCACAGTGACGTCTCGAGTTTACTGAGTTTATTCCGAAACGATTTTTTAACTTTTATTTTTGAAATGATGACGCGAAAAAAATACACACCTCTCGTCTGGTGTTGAATCTTCTAGTTAAATCAGGGATTCATTGACTTTTTTGGTAGTCATACCGTTCTCCTCGTCCCCTCCAGCGTTCGAGAAATAGGTCTCATCCAAATCGAATGAACCCTCATCGATATCGAATAAGGCCTCCTTTAAGCTGGACGTGATATATTGAGCATAAAGTATACGGACCAGTAACGGATTAGTTAAAATATAGCGCATTACACAAATGTTTCATTAATTCACATTTTCATGCTAGCGTTTTTGACGCCAGCGTCGACCGTCAATGGGTCACGCGATCGATCACAATCGGTCACGTTACAAAGTTTTGTCGCCAGAGTGCAAGACGCTAGAAGTTTGAATGAAACTAACTTTTTTCGTGACGCCACGATCATGCTTTTCACGTGATAATATGTGGTGATCTGTGAGCATTACCGCTAGAGATTCGTTGACGCCAAAGAACGGCGTCGCCGCGCTGGCGTCAAATCCGGTCACGTGACTTATCGACAGTCGACGCTGGCGTCAAAAACGTCCGCATGAAAATGTACCTTCAAATGTTTAGCCTTGATTTATTTCGATCCTCTACTTAATTTTCCACCCACATCAGCATGAAACAACACGTCATAAGATCGTAAAACCAACGCAAAACTGCGCAAAAATCAACGGCAAATTGAACAGAGAGCGAAACAATTCTCGATTACCGGGCCAGCGCAGTCGGTAGGCGCAAGCAAGAAGTGAGAAGAACGGTAAATGAAAAAGACGCAAATGAAATAGAGGGGATTGATATCAAGATTAGGACCCCGAATTGAGGGTAAAATCGACGCCGGTTCGTGTACCCGGTCGGAAAAATAGATTGACTAAATGTACGGCGATGTCGGCCCGAACTCTTTTTTCTACCAGGTACATACATACATCCACACGTACATACACACAGATACATTCAGAAAAGCTGCACGCACTGACATGCACATCTACGTGGTTGAGGCAACCGCGTGCTTTTTTTCAGTGTGAAAGAAAATTGAATGCGATCATCAGATTTTGTACAGGCAAATCTTGATTGTCGCTCCAAAGTTCCTTTAAACAGGAAATCATCGTACACATCTCTGTCAGGCTCATGTATCGCTTTGTGAGTCTCAAAAGATTGGTTTTCCAGATATTCCCAACGGCCGTTTGAGTTTTGCCTGATAGCAAATTTGCACACCGGGCAGTACGCATAGCCACATGAAAGAACAGAGTAGTATTCGTTGTATGGTATGTCCGTAGCGGGTAAAAAACCATACTTTTTTGCCCTAGGAATGAAAAGTAGGTTTTTGCCCGTGGCGCTAGCATCGCTCGAAAAACGGAACTTTAGGATCGCTCCGCGGGTATTAAAAAACGCGAAAAACATACACTGCGAACAAAAAAATACATTATTGTATTTAAATTCACGTGCGTTGGACAAAAATGTTCAAATATTAAGTAGACTGTATTTGACGACAGTAATTCCAAATGATTTTCATGGGCTAAGTATTCAAATAAGTCACTTTCGTCGAATACAGTCTATTGAATATTTTAACATTGTTCGTCAACGCACGTGAATTTGAATACGGTCTGTAATTTATCGTTTGCAGTGTACACATGTAGAACAAAAATTTGAGCGTGTCGATGATGTGAGAATTTATAAAAATAGTGAATTTCCAATATAAATAATCTTGAGAAATTCTTATAACTCACAAGTTCTAAAAAATCTCCTAATTAGGGAAAATGCTAATATTACTGGAACGTCAGAAAATAGAAAAAAATTTCAAGGCGTGTCAATAATGTTGAAAAATGTTCGATAAAAATCAATTCGCATGATAAATAATTTTGAGAAATGACAAAACTTCGAAAATTGTGATGAATCCTCAATTTATAAAAATGCTGATGTTCTTGGTACGTCAGAAAATGAAAAACTTTTTGGAGCGTGTCAATAATGTAAAGAAGTTTTAAAAAAGTCGATGCGCACGATGAATCATATTGAGAAATCACAACACTTCATAAATTTGTAGACAAATCCCCAAAATTGGAAAATTATGATGTTCTTGGAACGACAGAAAATGAAAATAATTTTAAAGCGTGTCAATAATGTGAAAGTATTTGATAAAAATCGATTCGCATGATAAATAATTTTGAGAAATCACAATACTCCATAAATTGTGATAAATCCTTAATTTTGAAGAATTCTGATGTTCTTGGCACGTCAGAAAATGAAAAAATTTTCCAAGCGTATCAATAATGTGAAGACGTTAAAAAAAATCAATTCGCTTGATAAATGATGTAATGAAATCCCAAAACTCCATAAATTTTGACGAATCCTCAAATTCGAAAAATTCTGATGTTCATGGAACGTCAGAAAAAGAAAAAATTTTCGAAGCGTGTAAATAATGTAAAAGTTTTTGACAAAAATCGATTCACATGTAAAATAACTCCGAGACATCCCCAAATTCAAAAAATTCTAATGTTCTTGGAACGTCAAAAAATGGAAAAAATTTCGAAGCGTGTCAATAATGTAAAGAAGTTTCAAAAAAATCGATTCGCATGATAAATAATTTTATGAAATCTCAAATCTTCATAAATTTCGATGAATCCTCTAATTAGAAAAATTCAGATGGTCTTGGAACGTCAGAGAATAAAAAAAATTTCAAAGTGTGTCAATAATGTGGGAATTTTCGACAATATCAGTTCGCATGAAAAATAATTTTGAGACATCCCCTAATTCGAAACATGCTAATTTCCATGATTACTGATCTTGAGACTTTTAAAGTTTTGAAAAATCCATAAAGAATTTTAGAAATACAGGGATGCAAAAAGTTTCCCGACTGACATTGCGTACATGTAGCCATTTCGTTTTGCACCAGCTTTATTATAAATATATTCGTCCAAATGCGCTCTTAATTCCAAATCAACACGACTTCCTCGCTTTGTTTTTTCCAACGGAGGGCGGACGTCACTCATTATTGTATTATTTTATCAATTCCGAATATATAAAAACACGATGAGTAATACAGAAATTGTAGAAATAACGCGCCGCAAAATCAAAAATAACAAGCGAACTTGTGTAAATGAATGCAGAGGACAGACAACTTGACTTTGGAACTTCTCGAAAATCATTGAAAAATCATCTGATTTTCATCATCATTTCATAATAAGAGGGTCAACACGTGCACCAAATAAATAGAATTTCATAAATAGTCGAGAATACTCTGGAAAATATGCACCTGGCTTTTCTAGATAAGCCAGGTGCATATTTACCTGAGACAAATGATCTTTTGTTAAGGGACAACCTCAGCCAAATCCATATCCCTGAAACGATAATAGTAGAGACATTGAAAGTTCCTCATGCAGAGGATTTTTTTTAATAGGGATTTTTTTTCAATTTTTTTAATTTACGTAATCAATGAATGTGGACAAATGTCAAAATTCCGAAAAGTTCTGAAATGCTCACACTTTCCATTTTTCAAAGAAATTCCTACAATTCCGAAATTCCTAGAAATAGGCGTAATTTTGAAAATTCTCGTAAACGAAAAAATTACATTCGATGTCGAAATTTTTGAAATTTTTTGTAATGTATAATGAATCTCAAAAGTCAAAAATAATGAAAAAAATTCCACACGTGCCAACGATTTTGAAATTCACAAAACCAGCCTAAAATTATTAAACCTGGGAAAATGACTACAAACTTCAAAATAGTCGAAATTTCAAAAATTACCAACGAGTGACGTAAATTGTGGAAACTCCAAGAATAAAGTTAGAGAATTCGAAAAAATCCAAAACCAGTTAAGAACGTGCAAATTTGAAAAAACTCAAATAATTCTGGAAAGTAAAATAATATTTTTGGAGCGTTAGAAAGTACAAAATTGTCTCATCGTGTCTACAATGCGAGAATTTCTGGTAACTGTCAAAATATGAAAAAATGTCAAAATAAAAAATAGCCAATTCCCAGGTTATAAGAAATTACAAGAATCGGAAAAATTCTAATATTTCTCAATCGTTAGAAAGTATAATGAATTTCTGAGTGTGTCGATTTTTGTAATTGTGACAGTTACCAGAATTCCAAATCCCAAAATTATTCAATGCGATGAATCATGGAATATTACGTATTTTGGCTTTTGTCGATGAAAACACAAATAATTTATCACTTTGATTTTTGAAATTCTGGCAGTTACCAGAATTTCAAATTCTAAAATTATTGAGTGCGATGAAGTACGAAAAATCCCCTCTTTTGAATTTTGTCGATAAAACCAAAATAATTTAGCAGTTTCAAATTTAGTATTCTGAAAGTTACCAGAATTCCAAATTCAAAAATTATTCAGTGCGATGAAGTATAAAATATTCCTTATTCTGAATTTTGTCGATAAAAACCGAAATAATTTAGCAGTTTCAGATTTGACATTCTGGCAGTTACCACAATTCCGAATTCAGAAGTTTTACAATGCGATGAATTATAAAATATTCCCTACTTTGACTTTTGTCGATGAAAACCAAAGTAATTCAGAACTTCGATTTTTAGAATTCAGGGAGTTACCAGAATTTCAAATCGCGAAATTATTCAGTGCGGTAAAGTATAAAATATTCCCTGTTTCGAATTTTGTCGATAAAAACCAAAATACTTTACCATTTTCAGATTTGGAATTCTGGCAGTTATCAGAATTCCTAATTCAAAAGTTTTGCAATGCAATAAATCAGGGAATATTCTCTATTGTGGATTAACTTATTTTTTATCAAAATTTTACCATTTAAAATGCCTAATTTTCCGAAATATCCACTTATTCAATTCGAGAGTTGTTAGTACATATGTACAATGTTCTGAACGGGAAACGAGGAAAACCATTTTCCAAATCATTTTCCAAATTGTCGACCAAGTCGTAATGAACATTCTCATTTATATTGAGTAAATCAATTTTCAATTACAAATAAATGGAAAATTGATTAAGAATTTTCTCAAACTAAATTGAAGAACTTGAATAAAAATTAAAAAATGATTTGGGAAATTTTCAGATTCATCATCGTTGAATCTGCAAATTTTTCCTTTAAAAGTGCTGGCTATTCGGAATTCTGGCTATGACCAGAATTCCAAATTCTAATATTTTGTTGTCCATGGAATTATGAAATATTCCCTATAATGACTCTTGTCCATGAAAACTAAAGCAATTTAACAGTTGAAATTTTGGATTTCTGGCAGTTACCAGTATACTAAATTCCAGAATTTTTCAATGCGATAACTTCTGTGATATTCCATATTTTTTCATATCTTGACAATTTGTGTCATTTTCATAACCGCCAAAAGGATAATAATTGTTTATCAAATTTTCTATTACTCACGAATTACGTTCACAACGGTGTGTAATTACGGCGGCACAAGAGTCTGAAACATGATTTCACGAAAGGAAACAAAGGATTTTATACATGATGGAACTAACGTCATGAGGAGAGAGGGTAGAGTCTAGTTGAGCGGCGAATTCAAATACGCTCGTAACTTGCATAGCGTACTTGACAGTGTTCTATGCATACGTAGATGCTTTTTGAATAATAAACTTCAACAGAATGTACGAATAAAACTATTCGCAATAACTATTCAAAAATTCGAAAATTTCACGAGATTGAAAACGGAAATTTCCATTAAAAATATGAATAACTCGAACTTTCTAACTTGAAGGCCTCAAAAGCCTTCATAGAATTTTCCTATATAACTTATATTTTGAAAGCCTTAAAAAATAATTAATATTCAGAATTTGCAATCAATGATATATGCTTTTTGAATTTCATACGTTGTCGATTAAAAATCTATCATTCGAGTTTATAATTTATCGATTTTAGAATTTTCATGTATTTTTAGTTTCATATATTTTCTCATCTGTTACATTTGTGTAATTGAACACTTTTTCACATTATTTGATTCAAATTTCGGGGCACTGCAAAGGGAAGAGCCTACAGTGCTGCCTACCACGTTGAAAACTGTACGCGAACTAAAGTTTAGGCTGAATTTTTCGAGGGAGTTCCTGCACCCTGCTAATGTCCCGATCGGAACTAAACCGCCAGGGGTGCTGACCCGATGTTGCCCAAAAGAAAAGTATCGAACCTCTCTCTTTACGCTCTCGATTGGTCCTAAGCGTTCGAAGCGGGATCGCTGCACCGTTTGAATCTTCAACCCGCTTCGGACGCTTCGGACCAATAGAGAGCGTAAAGAGCGAGGTTTAATACTTTTCTCTCGGGCAACATCGAGTCAGCGCCCCTGGCAGTTTAGTTCCGATCGGGACATTAGTTGGTCACCGCTTTACGTGTGAAAAGTCAGTTCGTGTCATACCCCTGAGCACAGCCCACCCAGGGGGCTGACACCTTAATCGGAAATTCTCTTACGGTATTTCATAGTTACATTGCCCGCTGCGGGGCGGCGTTAAGATCTCATCCGTCTCAAGAAAAACCTAACTGAACCCGACCGCTGTCCCGGTCGAAGAAAAAGATCGGTCAAATTGAATGGATATCGGCCCGAGATCGCGCGGGCGAGATCTGAAAACGCGACGTCGGCCCAAGGTCGCCCTACATCGACGCGCCGAAATACGAAATCATAATATTGTCATTATACAGAAGCTGTCAAATTTTGATATCTTTCTTATTCAGTCATCATATTCTTGCATCGATGCTCAATTTCGAATATTTCAATTATTCTAATGCCGTTACATTTCTAGTAACCGAGCAAAATGGACTGGACATCATTGCTCCCTATCCCGGACATGGCGACGTTCGACAAATTGGAGGAAGAATTGATCCCCATGATGACAGCGCAAGAATAAGGGAAAATTATTTTTGAAAGAATTGTAATCGTTTGAATTTCGTTTGGAGAGTTTTAGAGTTCGCAAAAAAACGTTTGGAGGTGAATACTTAATTAATAAATGAATGATGAAAATTCGACCATGATGTTAGCGCCAAAAAGTTGTCAATGTCTTTAATTCGTGAATGGAGTAGACAGGGCGATCGGAAATCGTTTGGAGGTCGCGAATATGTAATTTTTATCGTTTGGAGGTCAATATTTAATGAGTCATTAGCAAAATCAATAGTTACGTTCCGCGGGTCGATGATTCATCTGTCAGTCGGTCCATTCCGAATGTTCCCATGTGACGCATGCGCGTCATCACGTGAGAGCACATGGTGATCGTGGCACGACTTACGAAAAAAAGAAATAAATAATACATACGAACAAATATATCATTGTCTGGATTTCGTTTGGAGAGTCAATATAA
>JAPYZK010004151.1:0-11916 GCA_030522785.1 Platygaster equestris
GGAAAATGTAAATCTCCAGAGTATTTTCTAAAATTTTTTGAATGATACAATAACTGGTGTGTCGATATTCTTAAAAAATTGAAATCGCGTTTTTTTGTTTGTTTCGCAGTAGATTAAAACAGAGGCGATTTCCCATGAAACACCAACATTCACGTTTGCAATGGTTTATTAAAACTTTTTTATGCATTTTTCGGGTAATCAAACTTTCTAGAAAAAAAAATCGGATTATCTACGAGTACAAAAACTGCTTACTTTTTTTACCCGCGATTTTTCGAGTTCGTTAAACAAGGTGAATGAAACGATTTTTGGTTTTGACATGGGATCATTCATAAATTACGTGACGCAAATTTTGACACCCCCCCGCCCCCCTCCCCGACAGCTTCACGTAATTTGTGGATGATCCCCAACTAGAAATGATGTTTGTATTGCAATTGTTACACGCATTTTGTAATGGCCTATTATGGGAAATCAATATTGCTGAAAAAAAAGGGGAAGAGGGAAGTCAGTTGCCCCCAAAGTGATGTAAAAAATGTCAAGGATTGTCAGTTCGGAAACAATGCGTTTAAAAGGTATAAGATAAAAAGCGACGAGGTTATTTCGGATCTTAATTATACGGCACACGCCACGTAAACGGCCTCCTCGTTCCACGAAAACACGTATCGACGCGACGAGGAACCATATGGTAAATCCCCGGGGCGGCCGGGTCCTCGAAAACGGTATATTTTCTCGCGACAGGTGGTTGCGCGCCGGCCAAATAACCGCCTTATCCGTGCTCTTCTTTCTGTCCACGCGACGCTCAATTTCCGATCGTGCTTTATGACCAGAAGAAACAATAGCTAGCTTTTCGGAGTCTACTTTTTGACAGCGAATTTTTGTCATTATCACTCCCACAGCTTTGTGTCCCTGCAATCCTAGTTTTGACATATTTTTGTCTAAATTATTAAGTTATAATTATAATTGTATTTATCAGTTTAACAAAGTTGAGTTAAAGTCCACAACATTAAGAACGTATAATAATAATGCATCCTAGCGTTAACTTTTTCAAACGGTGAACATTCGTAATGAAATTAAGAGTTAACAAGGACGTAAGCGAAAATTTCGTTCGGGAGGGGCTAAGGTGATTTTCACTTGAAATGAATCCCACAAATTAAAAAAGTGATGTTTTATTAGAGAATTATAAAAATGTCCTGAATTCTCAGAATTTTTATTTATAGTGTTTGAAATCTCTGAAATTTTTTAAAATCCTTTAAACTTTGTAATTCATCGAAATGGTCGAAAATCTTAGAATATATTAAAAATGTTCCAACTAAACAAAAGTTCCTCGAAATATTAGAAACTTGTAAAATTTTCAAAATTTTGAGAATTATGAAAATTGCCTTAATTCGCAAGATTTTCGACACTTTTCTAAATCTCTGAAATTTCTGAAAATTTTTGGGATTCTGAAAATAGTCAAAATACTAAAAACTTTCGGAATTCTCTAAATTATTAAAAATCTTGGAATGTTATAAATTATCAAGTTTTTCGAAATGTTAGAAATTCGTGAAATTTTCGTAATATCAAGAATTATAAAAATATTTTAAATTTTCAGAATTTCCGAAACTTTTACAAATTTCTGAAATTTACGAAAATTTCGAAATTCTCGAACTTTTCAAAATTCCAATAACTTCAAAAATCCTCAAAATACTTCAAACTTTCAAAATGGTTAAAAATCTTGAAACTTGAAAATATTCCAAATTGATAAGTTTCTCGAAATGTCAGAAATTCGTAAAATTCTCGTAATTTCAAGAATTATGAAAATATTGTGAATTCCCAGAATTTTAAACACTTTTTTAAAACTTGAAAATTTCCAAAATTGTTGAAATTCTGAAAATTGTTAAACTTATAAAAATTCGTGAAATTCTCGAAATCCTCTAAACTCTGAAAATTCCCAAAATTGTTGAAAATCTTGAAATGCTGAAAATGTTTAAAATAATCTAGTTTCTCGAAAACTTCGACACTTGTGAAAATCAGTATTGTTTCACTATTTTTTTTTTTTTTTATTCCAAAATATACTTTTCTGCAACGTGCTTGATTTGTTCAATTTTCCAGAATTTCGGAGGGGGCTTCAGCCCCCGCCCTGGCTACGTGCTTGAAAGTCAATATCGACCCAGATAACCATAGTAATTATCTACAAAAACGTATTACGAAATATATTAAGTAAGAAACGAACCTTGGTTAGGACATGTAAAATTAGTCGTATATACAAAGGTTAGTACGTTATACACTGCACGATTGTTTGATTCACTGTATTTTAAAGGTTACATTCGCGAATAAGTGATAATGATTATTATAGTTACAAAGTTCCAAAAAGCTACAGTGCAGGTACCTGGGATAGAGATGACACATTTTTCTCAAATTTTTATGATATCACGGGACACGAATCCAGAACTCGAGCTCGTCCCGGGAACGGGTGGAAATCGTAGACGCGTGCTCGCCACGCGTTCACCTCCCCTCGGAGTCTTTCGTTTCTAGTTTTTTATCTCCGGGATAAAAAGTCGCCGAGGGAGAGGGTGCCACCGCTGCGTGGTACCCAAAGACACTGACAATACGCGCACGAGAAACGCGATACGATTTTCGAAGGAAACCCAAAATTACGTGAAATCCCGCCTTTGCTAGAGCGCTTTTTTTTCTATATTATGTACCAATACACGCACAAAGTGCATGTACTCCCATTAAACGCATGAACACGCGCGAGAATCAAGTTCCCCTCCGACCGTTAACTCGAACTCTTAACAAGATTCATTAAAAGAGTGCGGGAAAATCATTCATATGAAAAAATTTTTGCTCACATTGTGTAAAATCTTGGGATCCCGGAATTTAAAAATTCGAACATTTTTCGAATTTATTAAAGTTTTTGAATTCTTAGTGATATTGATGTATACATTTTTATCAATTTCATTTTAAATCAGTGTATTGATCATTTTGAGGGAAAATGTACGTATAGTTCATGAGATCAGTAACTGAATTCGGTAATTTTCGTGAATTTCCATTTTCTTCTTAATAACTGCACGTACCGTCTTTAAATTTCAAATCGCCAAGTTTTATCGAAAAATCTGGAAAGATCAATACTCAACCCCAACGCTAAAAAAACGTTCATCGCAAAAAAAACATCAATATTTGATTATTTGCCCACATGACAGAAATTTCGATATTCTCAAATACATCGATAAAAATCGATAAGAATCGATCGATATCGATAGTTTCCACGCCCCTTCCCTAACTCCCCCGGAAAATTGAATCGGATCATCAAATCGGAAATCGGGGAAAGTGCAATTTTTATGATTTGATGCATTTTGATGAAAATGAAATCATCATCACGCTATAAGTGTACCATGATAAGAATGTACCGAGTGTACAGTATGTTCCATTAATGCTTTCACCTATCGATATATCGATCGCCCATAAGCGAAAATGTAAAATCTGATACATATATATAGATATAACCAAGATACAATACCGATATATCGATAGGTGAAGCCATTAATGGAACATACTGTACACTTTTTAAAAAGGCATTTGAATCGATACACATCGATGTTTTCCGGAGTTCGCGTTAAACATCGATACATATCGATATATTTTGTCAGCCATCGATGTACGACGTTTATGATTGAAATCGGAATTAGTTTTGATTAGAAAATAAATTAAATCAGCAAAATTGAAATATTCAACTATTTTCCCAAAAAAATAACATTCAACTTGGCATTTTCCGAGACCTCTTTTTCGCCTGCAGCGCCGGATGCGGGTCAAGCCTTGGCGTGTATCCAGAAATCGTCGCTTTTTTTATGTTATTTTTTACTTATTCCGGGGGTTCGCGAGTATTTGTGTGTACACAAAGACGAGCGATCCTGAAAAGCACTCGAGAGAGAGATCGAGGCCGCATCTGTCGCGTGCCCCCACATTACCGGGGCATAATGTGTCACTGTGCCACGGGGCCGAACCCTCCTCTTCCTCAGGGACTCGTCAGCACATCACGCAACGAGTTCTCGAATCCATGGAATTCCGAATTCACGGAAATTCTCTCCCTCTCCTTTCCGAGATGGTACTGCTGGATGCAGGTCGCGTTATTTTGTACGGGAACTACCCCCTTTTTTCCCCATTCGTCCCTACCCATTTTTTTCCTATCCTTCCGGCACGAGTGCGAGATGCAATCTTGGATGACTCTTGGAAAAAGACCAGGCAAATGTTTTCGGGGGAGCAAAAATTGAATGTCTTGGTCATCAATTGCTGCTTTGTTGATCGGCGGGATTCAAGAGCAGAGTTTGAAATTTATGAGGATGCTTAATTTGTATTTGTTTGTGCTATTTTCTTCCTATATTAAAAAAAATGTCGTTAGTGCCCCCCCCTCTCCGCCTCAACAGAAACTTTCCCATTGATTTCCATCAATAAATTTCATGATTGTCGAAATTCGCAAAATTAAAAAACAAATGCAGAAAATGTAACTCATCGTGAACGATACAAGTGAAGAAAAATTGCAATGTTGACTAAAGAACGAACAATCAATTATTATGAGTTCTTAGACATAAAAAAGGATAATACAGAAATGAGTACATCAGAATAACGATTGAACAGTGAATCCCTTTTTTAATAATAAAAATAGTTTTACAGACCAATAAGTTTCACAAAGATCTGGCAGCCGAGTTTGATCACACGTGACGCGGTTTGCGGAATGCTGGTGCTCGCACATTGAAATCACTATGCCTATACAAAGTTTGCCATCCAACGCTGTGGAAAAAATGCGTCCTTTTGCCACTAAAATTTGTCGAATTCACTTTTTCCACCTCGTAGGATAAAATTAAGTTCGCAACTAGAGGAATTATATACTTTTTAGCCCTGAAAAGGGCTGCGGCCCTTTTCAGGGCTAAAACTGTAAACAAGTTGAGTGAAGAGTCGAAGAAAATTACCTTCCCACTAGTTGCGGAATGTACCATTTTACAATCGTTGGTCCGCACTCGAATCGCATTTCACATTCAGCGTACTGCACAAAAAAATCTGCGTCCTGCATACTTGCACTTTCTCTCTTACACCCATAGAAATACTATGTAAAAATCAGTCTTGTGGTTTAGATATATTTAGCTGTTTGGTGAGGTAGTGTCAGTTTTTTTCTTTATAGTATACAAATTTGTTTTCCGGTGCCGCAGTGAATCGCTGCTCGAACGCTAAAAAACCATCAATTACGAAAAATTTCGCCTTAAATCCAATACTCGCTTTTTTTACACGTAATTTTTATACAATCGCTAATCTAGGAAATAAGAAATATCATGTACATCGATAATCTCAGTTTTGTAAGGTTACCAAGTGATTTTTTCGAACAAAATTTTCGATTTTTGCATGTGTCTAAAGGTGTGCATTTAATTTTTTTGAATCTCTAACAATTTTCTATCGACGATTTTAAGACTGTTGATATTCCGGTCCTCAAAAAATTTCATTGTAGGTTTGCTTGGCAAACCTACAATTTCGGCTCCCAACAAAACGAGCCCAAAAACAAAAAAATACAACAAATCCTTAATAATAATCTCATGTCCAAAAAACCAGTCTTTTTCAAACAGAAAAAAAAAAAGATTTTCGGTGGCACCGTATCATGTTCATTGTCACTATTAATACTATACTTTGCTTTGTAAATATAAGGTCTGCATTTGTACCGTTTTTTTTCTCTCGTGAATGCGAGCGCGCTTTTCTTCCCGGAATATTTCAATAATCTAAAATATGGTAGTAATTTCAATATTAATCAATTAATATTGAAATCGACGAAAATATCATTTCCCACTCGAAAATAAGCGCGTTCGCATTCAGCGCAATCTTGAAAAATACGCGTTATCCGTATGTACAAAAAATCGTGGTTACAATTACGAGGTGATATTACGTATATATATTATGAAAACGGAACAAGAGGCTCGTTTTTTCGTATCGTTATTGCATTACGTTTCTCTTGCTCATTACTCCATAATTAATTATCATATCAATTATTTTCAACTTTTCGAGGACAACAACAATAACTACTCTTTAGTGTTCTATACACAAGCAAGCGAAAATAATCGAATCATTTCTGTGGAGTTCAAGAAATCATGTTGGACCCCTGAAAAATTAAAACAGGGTCCCCGAGAGCGAAAAACACGAATAAAACTAAGAAAAAAGGAAACAACGTATTCAACATCAGGAACTCAGGTTTCAGTAAATGCCACCAAAATGCGAAATAACTCATGTGCTAACGTAAACGAACGAATTTTTCAGCTACCTTTCGAGGGGCTCCGGTTCGAATTCGATATTTTCAACAGGGTTCGGATGTGGAAAATTCTATTCGGTATATTTGACAGGGGATCAAAAAATAATGGACACGTATTTTTTCTTTTCATAATTACTCAAAAAATGAAGGAGGTACAGCACTTCAAGTTACGCTGGGACGTAACTCGAACTCGCGCATGCGCAACTGTGACGTCACAGCGCACACCTTCGATCTCCCGCGATTTTTTAATGATTAAAAAAAAATACGTATCGATCATTTTTCGACCCTACATCATGCGGTTATATGAATAGAATTTCTTACATCCTAATCCTATTTGGGGGAGGTTAAACGATTACGCTTTTATGTACAATTTTCGTATGTTTTGGCGGTGTGGACTGAATTTCTCGAGAGTCGAGGTCGGAAAATGTTGGCCCCCGTCGCTTACTTCACCGTGTTATTGTCGTATTCTCTACGTTTTCGGAACATTCAATAGGAACTATGTTCGATGCTCGGAACTATGGCGCGATTAGGAACTTGGATGTATTGATCAAGTTAATTATTCAGTGGCGTGGTGGTCAAAACGAAGAATTCAGAAAAGTGAGGAATTTCCCGAGAGGAACAAAACGAATTTCTTCAGCTACCTTGACTTGCTTGACAGATTAAAAACTACCGCCAGTTTCCGAATTTTCATACTGAGATTGGTTATACAAGCGATGTATTCTTCAAAATCGTAAAAGTGTACGATTCAAAACAAAATTAGTGTGAATTACGTGAACGAATAAATTTACACGAAAATATCCAGCTGGGTTATTGAAGTTGAAAAAAGTATGGAATATAGTTTCTGTATCGGATTTTTCGAACAAATTCATTTTGTCCTGCATAGCGGAGCTTTTCAATTTTCTATCATTATCTCCATCGATTATCGTAAATTACTGCAAACCACCGAGACAGGGCCTATAAGGCCCTTTCGAAGTTTCTAAGATTTCGAACTTTTGTAATCTAAAAATTAAAATTCTAAAAATACTCGAAAATTTCAAAATTTCAAAAAATTAAAAGAAATTCATTGAGCTACACGAGTATAAGACTTCAGTAAGTTTTAAGTTTCGGAAATTTTGATTTTTACAAAATTTCTCAAACATGCAAATCATTGAAAACAAATTTCACTTGAATCCTCACTTTTGCCGCCCCCTCCGGGGCGCCGCCATTGGCAACTGCCCATATTGCCCCTGTATAAATCCGGCCCTGCACCGAGAAAATTTGATTCTCAAATAATATATTCTATATTGATAATACTTCAGAATAAGGGATTTCAGGCCCATCGACAGGGGGGAGGGGGACGGGGTGCTTCCCCCGGGCCCGGATTTTCGGCGAAAACATTAATTTTGTGCAACTACATTGGAAAAAAGTTCTGCACGATTTTTCGAAAAAATTGCCAAAATTTCGAGGCTGAAAAATGATCAATTTTTGGAAGAATTTTTTTTATGCTTAAAAATTTTTCTAAAGATAAGGGGGCCCGTATGTTGTAGCCCCCAGGCCCGTATTTCCTCCCGACGAGCCTGAGGGATGTACTAGGATCTTCTAGTGTTGTCCACCACGTCACCGAAATGATCATTCAATAACTTCGAACTCATAGTGTCGTGTTCTCGTTACACCGGCTGATTAATAGGAACGGTGGAACCAATATCTTTTTTTCGGGCGGGTCCAGAATATACATACACATCTTTTTCCCGAGGATCTCGTCCGGGCCATTGTGAGCGTTGGCTTAAGGATTATCGGGAAAAAGGAAATCTTGATCGTGTCCGATGAAGCATTGGAAAGAGCCGGGCATTGTTACCCCCAAGACGATCGCCCTCAATTCGTGTGCAACGGGGCAAATTGTTATTTCTCGGGTATATAAAGTACGCAATATTTCCTGATCCTGGAGGGAAACAAGATAGGGATCCCAATGTATTCGGAAAGGTATAAGAATGGTGCGTGGGGGGGAGGGGAGAGGGGGAAGGTATGGATAGTATCCTTTTGGAATTATTTCTTCTTGTTACACTTAAATTGATGGTTTGATTTCGTTGCTCGACTTTGTATACAGGCGTTTTTGGTTGGGAAATTTTGTAGACCATTTTGAAAACATTGAGATTGAGAATTTTATTGTTTCTGAAGAATTTCAGGTCAATAATTGTCCTGTAGGAGGTGTTTTTTTGTCGAATTTTTGAGAAATTTGGGATATTGGCGGAAAATGTCAATAATTTACGAAAGATTGTACAACATTTGTTTCTACTGAAGGATTTTTTCGTAAATTGTTGGCAGTTTTTTTCTCCTTCTCAAGAATTTATCGACATTTTTAGAAGGATTTTTGGAAAGTTGGTAGATGTGGAATTGAAAAATTAATACAGAATAATATTCTGACAGATTTTTACGATAATAATGAAAGTTTATAATTTTTTAGATCGTTTATGAATTTTTTAATCAAACAATGAGAAATTTATGTGTTCTTCTCGCGATGATAATTAATCGATTTTTATTGTTTAATATTTCCCATCATTCTACGATGATTTACAAAAGATTCTCTAACATTTGTTACTACTGAAAGATTTTTTCGTAAATCATTGGCACTTTTTTTCTCCTTGTCAAGAATGTATAGAAAATTTTCAAATGATTTTTAAAAAGTTGGTACATGATTTTGAAATTGAGAAATTCATACAGAATAAAATGCTGACAGATTTTTACCATAATAATAAAAATCTATTATTTCTCATATTTTTTATGAATTTTTTACTAAAACAATGAGCAATTTTTATGTATTCTTCTCTCGATTATAATTAATCGATTTTTATTGTTCAATATTCCCCATCATTCTACCTTTACCTTTTTCTATCTATTTTCATTTTCTCACTCATAACATTGCAGCTTTCCCTTTTGAACCAATATCACCCAAAAATTCCAAAAATGGGAAAAACCAGTAGGGAAGTGCCTTGAAATATGGTCCACATTAACGTGGCGAATATCTCGCGGCGGGGAAAACCCTTCACTCCCATCCGTTTCTCGTTTTTCGTTTCGAAGAGAAACGAGAGCAATTTACCTCGAGATTGCGGAGGCGAGCTGGAAATGGGACCCTCGAAAAATGGGCCCGGACCGATGCAGGGAACAATGGCGCGGGCTGACCTCGGGACAGAGGCATTTGCATGGGGCATAAATCAGGCCCAGGGGTCCTGGGACTCCTGGGCCTCGTTGCGAAAACTGGACCGCGCTCCTCCTTTGAGGATGGCCCGCTGCTCTCTTTTCTCGCAACGTGACAAATTGGGCTTTCACCCCCTCGTGAAAATATGCCCGGAGAAAACCATCAGAGTTCGATGCACTCTTACGGTGCACTCGGGGGCAATACTTGAATTTCGAAGGTTCATGACTTTTTCCAGAATTTTTCAAGCTGCCGAGTTTTTTTTAGTTTCGAAAGTTCTGCATTTTTGAAGAATTCCAAGTTTCTAAAGCTTGTGAAAGTATCAACATTTCTGAAATTTCGACATCTTGGAATTCGAAAAATTTATACATACGAAATTTAAGAACATTCCTGATTACTCGGTAAGTAATCTGTTTTATTTTGAATCTATTTTGGGAGCATGATTTCAGTAAAAAATCACCAGAGAGATAAACTAGGTACTCAAACACATCCACCGGATGAAGAAAAAAAAATTCAAATTGATTATTTATTGAGGGCGTGTGATGTTACGTTTCTGAGCAGTTTGAAGTTTTATGGTTGTTAAGTTTTGGAAGTTTTATAACTTTTGAAGCTTTATAAATAGCAAATAATGCATAAAAATTCATCAAAAACACTGAAATTTCAATTTTCAAGCATTTCAGGAATAAAAACATAAAAAAAAGTAAATATGGTATTTTCCTGTTTTTCAAAATCATTTCTGCTTAAGGTTGTATCTTTGGTACAATCGATTCCAAAAGTTTTTCCGGATTGTACTTGTACCATATAGCCATATATATCCCCTGTATATGCATATCACAATCTACATCACAATTCCCCACGTGAGAGCCAATGGGAGCGCGAGGTTGTGTCTGCTCATGTGATATATGTACTCATTCTAGCTGTCATTTTTCTCAAAAACGGCGATATTTGACATTCAAGCGTGATTTTTGAAAAAACTTATCAGTGAAACATGAAAATTTTGGCAACGTGCGGCGCTTCTTTTTGCGTATTTTTTAATGGAAAATCCGGACCCGTTTTTTCAATACAATGAATGTAGTGTCTTGAGCCCTATACCTCCTGTGTATTTGGAGTCGACTTTGACATTGAATATTTCTTTTCGCAGTCAGTCAATCGACTCAAAATTTTGCAAACCTATCACAAATACGTTCAATTACAGTTATACAAATTTCCAGAGAAAAATTCGGAAACTCGAAAATCAAAGATACGACCTCAACCGAACGTCAACTCTAGTCAACTCACTTGGGTCAATTCTGGATCCGTACGAAATTTTACGTTTTTTTTTTTTTTTTTTTTTTTTTTTTTTTTTTTTTTTTTTTTTTTTTTTTTTTTTTTTTTTTTTTTTTTTTCAATCCAGTCTCAATAACTTTCGGAACCAAGTATTACCCCACTTGGAAGAAAAAAAAAAACAAAAAAAAACCCGCGCTATATGGAATTCACTGTACATTGGCACGTGTGAGGAACCTTCTTATATGCATGAAAAATGGCAATTTTCGAAAAAACCGCACTTTTCAAAAACCATCGGAAGCGACGGGAAGGCACGAAACAAACCGACCCCGCTGACCTCGCTACGCTTACTGTCAGAGGAACTTGCATACCAGTTTTTATTTTCTCGTCGAACGCGATTCGCAATCAAAGATAAATTTCCGAGCCTCTAAACTATTATGTATAAATTCCAAGCCTCGTTACCGGAGAGCCGAAAGGTGAGTTTCCCGGGACTAGGAGGCGCGACTGGAGCTGGCGCCCTCGCTGACCTTGGGGTGACATTGGTTCGTCCGGGGTTGCTTGCACTTCAAGAACAGGTTACTGGGACTCGACATGTCGAGCTCCTCTTCGTCCTGCAATTCAGAAATCAGATTTTTGGGTCTGAGAATTTTTATACGTGGTCGAAGAAATAGAACATGTGTGTGATTTTGAAAATACACTACAGTACACTGATAAATGATAAATAAATGATATTCGGACTGTAAACTTAAAAGTTATGAGCCATTAAAGTTTTTTCAAAATGGCGACTTTTTTATATTATCATTTCAAAGCTAAGTCGTTTTTGACTTCAACATGGCGACTCTTTAATATCACCATTTGCAAGTTCAGTCGTTTTCGACTTTTGACATGGCGACTGCGTTCTTTATTGGAATCCGATCTCGTCGTCGACACGAGCATGAAACTACACTATATTGTTCAATTGTCAGGCCTCTCCGACACGTGCTCAAAAGATAAACGAAGGTCCATGAACTTTCGTTCATCTCGACTGCTTTGGAACACAAACATTCGTTCATCTTGACTCGGGAGGAGTCCCCACCCTTTTATCAGGTGAAAGGTGACTTTACAAAGCAATTTTTCGATTGGTCGTTTCGATTTTCGCTTTCAACATGGCAGCACGGCTCACATGTGCTCGGTCTGCCAATTTGCAAACAGCGTAGCAGAACTCCCGCCAATTCGACCGCGC
>JAPYZK010004153.1:0-11393 GCA_030522785.1 Platygaster equestris
ACCCCCCAAAATCCCAAAAATCGCAAAAAATTCCCCATGCACACTCACCTCGTAAAAATCGACGTTGCGCAAAACCCCGAACAGCTGATATCCGCTCTACCGCAGCAGGGTGTCACTCCTTTTCGCCTTTTTCTTTCCTCTCCCCCTCACTCCCCCAAAATCCTCGATTCCCGTCGTTCGACACTTTTCCCGATCATTCTTTTTCACGCAATCGAAGTCACACACACACAAAACTCACGATCTGCCGAAAAACAGCGATTTCCCAGCCCCCAACCGAGGGGGAGAAATACAACAATAACGGACAATAACGGTCAAAAAAGGGGGCAAGGGGCGGGGGGAGGGGAAGTTTCTCGATTCTCGAGATTACGATTTTCGGAGGTTGTCACTTTACGGCTTTTCGAGGGAAACTCGAGGTTTTAAGTTCGATTTTAAGTCTGGGTGAGTGCGGAAATGTTGCACGCGAGGGATTTTCGATAATATCCGACCGCGGGGATGTTGCGAGCATGACTGAAGGAGTCGGTACTGTATTGCGAGGGACGAGGGTGCGCGCGCAGCTTGAGCGCGTCGCGGACTCGCGGTTTTCGCCGCGACTGTGTGCACTGTACGCCTACGCGATTTCGGGACGTTGGGTGGATGAAATACACGTTAGAAATGGTTGATTTTTGCGTTAAGGGGCCGTGCACATGTTACGCACGAGGTTTTATGCACGTTTTTGATCCCCTTCCCCCTGTGCGAGATTCCGTCCGTAAGATTTTTCCGACCTTTTGACCGAAGGTCATAAGGTCATCGATCATACACATAACGGTCATAATTATCGTTATCGAAGACGAAAAATATCGATTTTTTCATACATCGATATGACATCAACTAGAGTTTCTATAAACTAGACATGATGCCCGCGCTACGCGCGACTGCATTTTATAATTATAATTCCTTTGAATAATTCCTATACATGCTATTACAAATATTAATGGGTATTTCATACTTTATACATGGATTTTTGACAATTCCTATCGATTTCTATCCATTCCCATAGTTTCCATTGATTTTCATAAATTTTCATCAATTTTTATGGATTCCTATAAATTCCCGTCAATTACTGCTATTGATTTACATTTTTTCCCATAATTTCTCAATCAATCCCCATCAATTTCTATCAATTTATAACAATTTCCATCAATTCCTATGCATTTCTATGAAATCCCATCAATCACTATATCCATTTTTATTTATTTTCATCGATTCGTAACAATTTCCATCGATTTCCATGAATTCTTATCAATTCCTACGGATATTCCTATCTATTTCCATCAATTTGTATTAATTCCCATGAATCCTTATGAATTCTAACCAATTACTGTTTATTTCCATCAATTTCTATCAATGTCCATTAATGAAAATCAATTCCGGAATCAAAAAAAATGATTTTAACATTCATTATTATCAACAACAATGATCTCGACAATTATTCTCAATGATAAAAATTCGAAACTCGCGCGCAAATCACGAACCGTTAGAACCATCGCATTGAAGTAAGCGTATTACACGATTTCGATAAATTATCGATCACCATTCGATACACGCGGCATGCTTCAGATGTTTCATCATTTTTTTCTCTAAGGATAGATAGTTTGGCTATCGGGAAAAACTGTCTGATTGGCTGAATCCAAAGCTTGACCCAAAATGGCGGCTCTAGTAGGAAGAAGCGATTGTATGTACAGTATGTTCCATTAGTGCCTTCACCTATCGATATATCGATATTGTACCTTGGGTATATCTATATATATATCGGTTTTTACATTTTCGCTGATGGGCGATCGATATATTTCGACATATCGATAGGTGAAGGCATTAATGGAACATACTGTACGTGAAGAATGCATGTATGTGTGTGTACCGCCGCCATTTTAGGCCAAGCGATCGACAAGTACACAATAACACATTACAGATGGCCAAACTCTCTATTTATAGGAAATCTAGTGTGTACGTGTCATCGCTGGATCCAAAATGGCGGCGGTTCGCACACATACATTCGACACGTACATATAATCGCGTCTTCCTATTGGAGCCGCCATTTTGGATCCAGATTTAGAAATACCCAATCAAACATTTGCGCCTGAATGGCCAAACTCTCTATTTATGGAACTCTGATATCAAAAAGCCTAATTCAAAATTATAAGCTTACATTTTTCGAACTCGTATGATAAAATTGAAAAAACAAAAAAAACAAAAAACAAAAAAAACGTGTCACCGTAACAATTAATAACCGAAAAATCGAAAAATCAGGGCAACGAGAATCCATTACGTTATGAATAGAAAACGTAACGTGTTGGAGGCTTATTCAAAAAGTTACCGGTGTATAAATAGCCGCGGCGGACAATGAAAAAGAGTCCCGTAATCATCATATTTCAAACAATCCATAAATCCTTTACATTTTTCACGCCCCTTAATCTCCGCGGCTCGAACGTGACTTGACCTTGCCCGGCAACACCGCGATGATGGTTCCCGATCGAGCCACAAAACCACCATTACATTTTCCCTTTACTCTTCTTTCATCCCACGCACGCTCGCGTAGCATAGGGATTCTAACGTGTTCTATTACACAAAATACGGACGAAGCTAAAGTTATATGAAAAGATGAAATTTCAGTGATTTGTCAGTGAATGTTCACTGATGGGGAAATGGAGGAAAAAGACGAATTTAAGAATTCTAAAAAATCTCCGGATTTGGAAATAGTGTAACGTAACTTGAAATTTGGAGTTGCGAATTTCAAAATTCAAAATTTTGGATCCTGAGATTCGATAATTTTGGAGTTAACGAATTTTATTTCAGAAATTTATTTTGACGGAATATAGTGATAGAAAAATTTATTCCGGAATGTATCGATTCTCATTAAATTGTGAGTGTTGGTGATCACTGAAAAAATTAATCTAAAAAATCTTCGACTTCCGAAATTCTAACTGACCCAAAAGTCTCTAAATTTTTAAAATCGGAGTTGCGAATTTTATTTCATAAATTTATTGTTTTTGATGTAATATTGAGTGATAAAAAAAATGTATTCCGAAATTTATCGATTCTCATTAAATTTTGAGTGTTGGTGACCATTGAAAAAATTAATCTAAAAAATCTTGGACTTCCGAAATTCTAACTGACCCAAAAGCCTCAAAAATTAAAAATTCTGAGTTGCAAATTTCCAAAATTCAATTTTTGG
The DNA here is from genome assembly GCA_030522785.1 of Platygaster equestris. Classification (NCBI taxonomy): domain Eukaryota; kingdom Metazoa; phylum Arthropoda; class Insecta; order Hymenoptera; family Platygastridae; genus Platygaster; species Platygaster equestris. The sequence goes on from JAPYZK010004153.1 coordinate 3,212, forward strand.
ATTCTCAAATTCGATAATTTTGGGAATTATTTTTAACGGGATTCAAAATTGGAAAATTAATTCTTATTGAACTTCGATCGTTAAGAAAATTAATCGATCAAATATTATATCGAAAGCTTTTTGTCGAGGTTAAATGAAAAGTCATGAAAATGTTGGAATGAGTAACGGTAGATCGACAATAACCATCGCTTATCTTGATGGTCGATTTCACGGTTTCTTTACTAGTGAGGTTAGGTTAGGTTACATGGCGAACTCGCATCGAGTGTAGATTGATAGTTCCACTAGAGCAGTTCTCTTGCAATTTCCCTAATAATTCTACTTTGTGTATAAGTTATTTATTTATTAATACTGGACTCAAAATACATCAAATTTAAAATAACTCAATTTCCAAAATTGAATAATCATTTTTAAAATGAAATGGAACTTTTGAAATAAATGGAAACTCAAAATAAAAAAAAACACTTGTTTAAAAGTTATTCATTCATTTATACTGGACTCAAAATACATCAAATTTATAAGAATTCAATTTCCGAAATTAAATAATTATTTTCAAAATGAAATGAAACTTTTGAAATAAATGAAAACTCAAAATAAAAAAAACACTTGTTTAAAAGTTGTTCATTCATTTATACTGAACTCAAAATAGATCAAATTTATGATAATTCAATTTTCAAAATTGAAAAAAAAAAACACTAATTTTCCAAAACAGCTAGAGTTCACCGATAACCAGAAAACAAAATATCAATTTAGGATTTTTCCAAACAAAATTAAAAATTTTCCAAAATAAAAGTATAAATAAAATGTGTTTGATAATAAATTCTAAAATTTCCATTAAAAAACAAACCATAAATCAAAGTCAAATATCGATTCCTGTCATCATTTCAGAACATTTTTATATTGTTAATATCAAAATACAAAGTTGATTACGCACATGATAAACATATAAATAATTAACTTCCATAATATGCACTCGCTATCAATTTCACTTCCCAAGTATAACAAATTATTCTCAAAATTGTTACATTTTGTTGTTCTAAATGCTGTTTTTCTGTTTTTTCAGAATGCAAGAGAAGAAAAATACGAATTATTCTGAAAAATTTCCATTTTTTCGTAAATGCTATGATTTTGCAGAACGCAAGAACAGAAGAAAAGATAATACTTTGTAAAAGGGAAAAAAAATCTTCAATTGATGATTCAGAGAAGAAAAATGTTTTTCAATCATTTTAAAATCAAAATAATTGAAAAACATGTTTTTTTTTGTCGAATCATTAATTAAAAATAATTTCAAAAAAAGAAAATACGAACAGTCAAAAAAATTGGCATCCTGGATTGGTTGGCTCAATCCACGTGACGGTTGATGATCATGATTTCGGAAATTATGGCATATTGGATTTTGGATCCTCACTGCTCGTCCTTGTCCTTGGCGCCATGTTTCAGGATTCGTGTGAACTCCAGGTAATCGAACATGGTGTTTTTTATCGGAGCTTCCCTGTACATTTCGTCGACGTCGTCATCTGAGAAACTGAAAAATATTGGAATAAGAATTATTTCTCTCTATTATCGAGAGTTGACTGTGTTTGGAGGACATTTATTGAGATTTTACTATGTTTAGAAGAAATTTATCGAGATTTTACTGTATTTGTCGTCATCTGAGAGTGTGGAAAATATTGAGAAATGTAATATAATACACTGTACTAATATGTATTAATTATTTTTTATCAAGAGTTTACTGTATTTGGATGACATTTATCAAGGTTCTACTGTATCTGGAGGACATTTATGAAGGTTTTAGTGTATTGGGAGGACATTTATTGAGATTCTAATGTATTTGGAGGACATTTATCGAGATTCTACCGTGTTTGAAGAACTTTTATCGAAGGTTTACCTTATTTGGAGGAATTATATCGAAAGATTACTGTATTTGAAGAACAATTTCGAAAGTTTTGTAAAATATTTTAAATGGGAAGCTCAAATTTTCAATAACTGAATTAGAATTTTTGAAATAAAAGACAATCGTACTTGAAATCTAGAAGATGTATAATTTTCAACTACACAATTTTAAAAATAATTAATTTCGAAAATAATGAAATTCAAAATAACAATTGAAAATAAATTATTGGAAATTCAAATTCAGAAAGTAAAAATAAAAATAGGACATACTGAAAATTTATATTTTGGAATCTAAAAGATTCAATGTTTTTCAAACTTTGGAATTTCAATTATTTACAAATTTACAAATTGACAAAGTAAAAAAATCTATAAATCAAGAATTGTGGACTCTTAAAATCTCAAATGTTTCAAATTCAAGAACCGAAAAATTCAAATATAAAAAAAATTAAAATTGTCAACAATAGTAAACTATAGAAAGTTTCCATATTCTCCGAGTTCAAATTAGAATCTCGATAAATTATATCAATCTAAAACCTGAATACATAAAGAAACAAAAAATTCAAATTGATGAACTAAAAAATTAAATAATCTCTCAAAATCTTGAATGTTTCAAATTCAAGAATCAAAAAATTCGAACATCAAAAAAAGTGAAAATTTTCAACAGTGAACTGTACAAAATTTCCAATTTTGAAAGTTCAAATTAAAATGTCGATAAATTATATCAATCTGAAATCTGAATACATAAAGAAACAAAAAATTCGAATTAAAAAATTAAAAAATCAAATAATCTAAAAAAAAAAAATGAAAAATGCTTATCTACTTAAAAATTAAAAAAACTAAATAAATAATTCAAACTCTCAAATTTGATTCATTCAATAAAAATTCCAAAAGTAGGACAAACTTCAGACTTACAAATCTCAGCAAATACAAAAATTGTGAAAAGTGTGAATCGATGATTCAGTAACTTGATTATTTCAAAATTAAAATCCATACATTGAAATACTCCGATCCAAAAAACTAAATAAATATTTCAAACTCTAAAATTCGAGTCATTCAATATAAATTCCGAAAGTAGGACAACATTCAGACTTACAAATCTCAGCAAATACAAAAATTGTGAAAATTGTGAATCGATGATTCAGTAACTTGAAGATTTCAGAATTAAAATCCATAAATCGGAATACTCCGAAATTTACCGATCTCCCATGGTCGTGAGCAATTCACGAAGACGTTCCTCGTTGATGTGGCCATTATTTTCTTCGTCGAAGCAGCCAAACGCATTTTTGATGACGTCTTCGGGATCAGTGCCTTGCAGTCTCTCCCCGAATAAAGTCAAAAACATCGTGAAATTTATCGGCCCTGGCGCCTCATTCATCATGCCCTCCAAATATTCGTCAGTTGGGCTTTTTCCTATAAATAACAATTTTTACATTAAATGATATTCATACATAAAAAAAAATCCAAAAAAAAGATTGTTCAATTCGCTGGAATTTTTTTCCATTTTTGCATCAGATTTACTTAACTTTCAATTTCAATTATAACTCAATTAAAAAATGCAATCCATGAACAATTTGTAATTTACATTACAATAATTGTATACGAAAAATTCATTTATTTATTTATTCATTTAATGAATTGTATTTCATTTAGTTTGCACTCGATTTAAAAATTTTTTTGAATGTTTTTGTATTTTATTCAATTCCTTATCTTTTATATAACTTTCAATTTCAATTATAATTCAATTAAAAAATTCAATCCATAAATAATTTGTAATTTGCATTACAATCATTGTATATAACAAATTCATTTATTTATTTAATTCCTTATCTTTGTAAGTTTTATTTCATTTTATTTATTTTCAATTTCATCCAAAATTCATCAACTTCAGACATCTAGATGACATTCAAATATTTATTCAGTTTTTTAGATTTTCAAGTAGGCAAACATTTTTAATTTTTTTTTTAATATTATTTGAATTTTCAATTTTTCAATTTGAATTTTGTGTTGCTTCATTTATTTAGATTTCAAATTGATATAATTTATCTACATTTTAATTTGAACTTTTTATATTCAAAATTTTTTACAGTTCACTGTTGTTGAAAATTTTCATTTATTTTTGATATTCGAATTTTTTGATTCTCGAATTTAAAACATTCAAGATTTTGAGAGATGATTTGATTTTTTAGTTTATCAATTTAAATTTTCTGTTTCTTTATGTATTTAGATCGTAGATTGACATAATTTATCGAGATTCTAATTTAACTTCAGACATTTAGATTATTAAATTCATGAATTATAATCAAATGCCTATATTTTATATACTTAAATGCCTATATTTTATAAATTGATCCTTCATTTCTTTGTCATCACATTAAAGTATTATACCCAAAGAAGCGAGCATGTCGTGAAGATCTTCTTTGTCGATGAAACCATCGTGATTCTGATCGATCATGTTGAAAGCTTCCTTGAATTCAGCAATCTGCGCCTGGTCAAACATGGCGAAAACATTGGATGTCGCACGTTGAGCACGTTTTTTTGTCGTCGCGCGACGTCCTGCAGTTTTGCGGGAAGACATGGTGACCTGCAATTTTACAATTTAGTTATATTTTTCGGAAAATACGTAAAATTATGCAAAATTTAGAAAAGTTCTATCAAAATTCACACTCTTGGAAAATATTCTTGTGTTTCGGTACATTTTGCACCAGAGGTCAAAATTTTATCATCTACAATCAACAATTAAAAATTCAGTAACAATTTTCGAAGGATACATAAAATTATACCAAATTAAAAAAAATTTCATCAATATTCACTATTTGAGACTTGAGAATTCAAAAATCGAAAAACTTAAAAAATTAAAAATTACGAAAATTTGAAAATGTATTCTTCGAAAATTCAAACATTACAATTTCGAAATTTTGGCGTTTGAAACATCGAACAGTCAAAATCCTGAAATTTAACAATTTAGTTATATTTTTTGGAAAATATGTAAAATTATACAAAATTTGGAAAAGTTCTATCAAAATTCACAAACTTGGAAAATATTCTTGTGTTTCGGTGTATTTTGCACCAGAGATCAAAAATTTATCATCTACAATCAACAATTAAAAAATCAGTAACATTTTTCGAAAGATGCGTAAAATTATACCAAATTCAAAAAAAGTTGCATTAATATTCACTATTTCAGATTCGAGAATTTCAAAATCGAAAAACTTGAAAAATTAAAAATTACGAGAATTTGAAAATGTATTCTTTGAAAATTCAAACATTACAATTTCGAAAGTTTGACGTTTGAAACATCGAAAAATCAAAATCCTGGAGTGGTCGGAAATTTGGACTACATGATTTTGGAATCGGAGAAATCAAATTCCAAAAAATGAGTGTCAATTTCCAATAATTTTCGATGACGAATTATTATGGATATCGAAAATTTGCAAGATCCAACGACTTATCTCCATTTAAGAATCTATTTTTAAACAATTACTCGAGACATTGACATCTTAGCTAAATTTTAACGACCAGCAAAATTAATGAGCACTAAACTTCAAATAAATCCATCAAAAATTTCCGGCTTTAGTAGCATGGAGAAAATATCAATTTTTACCATTTCTGAGCTCTGAATAGTCAAATAATTCTTAACTGGAAAATTACAATTTTCTAATTTTTTTAATATTAAAATTGCTTTTCTTTTACATTTGAGTCTTGAATTTTTTCTGAATTTTTAATTTAATTTCTTAATTAATAATTTTAATTAAGAATTTTTATTTTTTTATTCTAATAATTTCCTTATTCATCATTACTGAATTTTAAAGCATGAAAAAATAAAATGAATTACAAAAAAAAAAAAAAATCACTGCACCTGAAATATGAGACAGAATAATAGTATTAAAAAAAAACTTGAAATGATAATAAAATATATATATATATGATATACATATCAACAACATTTAAACATTTTCTAAAAATAAACTTTTTTCTATCTTATTTTCCAAACTAAAAAAAGAACCCCCTGAAAATTTTACGTGTCCGCCTCTGCACGAAATTACGATTCATAAAATTCTACGCCATTGAAAAATCCATGCAAAAAAAACTCGCGCATTCCACTTTGCGCGACACAATATTTACAAATAAGGAAATTCAACTTTTCAACATCTTTCTCTTTTCAATACACGCGATGAAAAAAAGACGGGTGAGAAAAAAAACCCAGTAATCCCGTTATTAAATGAATAATCGACAAAAAACACGAAAAAGCAACCCATATAATTTTCGCGTAAATGCAAAAACGGAAAATGAAAAAGAATATCTATCCAACATTTTCTTTCTCTTTCCAACACACACAATAAAAAGACAGAGAGCAAAAACATAAAAAAAATTACACTGTTGTTATTGAAGTTCAATTATAAAATAAAAATTCTGTCAAGAAACGAGAAATTCGAAAAACATCGCAAATAACTGACAGGATCGACAGACTCGCGGAAAATGCAAAACAAAGCTTCTTTTTGACAATTAGGTTTCCTTTTGCATGAGCAGTAGTCACATTTCCAAAACAAGCAATTTTTTCACGCTTGATGCGTCATTTTGATTGGAAAATCATCGACGAGAATTTTGTGAAAATCACCGATCAAAAATGTTCAATGTTCCCGATTTTGTTGATGCAAATTGTCGTTGTCCTTGGCGACAAGTATGGCAGAAATTGAGGGAAAAGGTTGACGTTTATTTTGCAGTGGAAGGTACTTACTGTGTGTTGCTTATGTTTCGAGAACTTGTAAGACGATTTAAATGCGGGTAAATGCACTGACAAATTTAACAATCACGATGCGTTTCGTTCACAATATAAATGACATCTGACAACTTTTTTGCGATTGCTCACTTTACAACGTGAGTCATGTTTCGTACCACACCCGCGCAAGTAGCGCCGCCGCAAGTGGGAATTTGGATCACTGATCTATATATGTTACACAGGTTACACTGGATAGGGGATGACGTCATTTCTCGTGACCGAAATACTAGAAGCCATTTTAACTGGGGATGTTTTTAAATTCGATTATGTAGCCAACACAATGAACCCCGAAGGACTATGTTTCTCTTTTTCGCACTCCGTGAGAGCGAACGAGATGAACGCAGACCTATGGGGGTCATTGTGTACAGGCCTTCAACTGACTGTATACATAATACATTATATACCAGGGGTATAAACAGGTGAAGGCGACCCACAAGTGGGCTAGACGGTGAGGCTCCTGGGCTCGCATTGCGATGGTTAGAAGTTCGAATCCTACCGGGACCAGTTTTTTTTTCTCTAATTATTATTCACGTCTCTTAATATTGCATTATTATTTTCCACACTGTTTCTGAGAATTTTTTATTTATCTTCACACTATGATCAAGATATCAAAATTAGATCTGAATTTAATATTGGGAATTTACGATCTTAATATTGAATGACAAGTGATTACATTGGAACAATTTTTAGTTCCACACATTCCTCATCATTATCTTGCGTGAAATTTTACGAATTTCAAAGTTACATTATCAACGAGTTTCAGATATATCAAATGAAGGTTTATGGTTATTATGAGGAAAACTTTAATTGTCTCTTCGAATTTTATATTTCCGGTCGCAAACTGAGACTGAATGCATTTCGAAATTGGAGTGAATTTCAGTGAATTTCTCTTGAAAAAATTGAAAAAAAGGGACAATTAATCTAGCAATCGTTACAATAAATTATTGCACCGATTTCGAAATGCATTCAGTCTTGTGCTAAAATACGGTCAACATAATGCTATCAAAATCAAACCGGAAGCGTGAGATTTAACCACGCGTGAGAGAATATTTTAGGGCCAGAATAAAATACGGATTGAGAAACGATATAAGGACAATTTTTAGATTTTACGCATGTGAACGATTTCCCCTGTTGGAAAAATCCGATTGTTTTCGAATTTCGATCGAATCCCGAGTCCATAAAAATCGGGATTATTCGATAATAGAAATTGAAGCAGATAAATGGAAATCAATAGTAAGTAACTGATGGGAATTCATGAAATACCCATTAATATTTGTAATAGCATGTATAGAAATTATTCAAAGGAATTATAATCATAAAATGCAGGCGCGCGTAATGCGGGCATCATGTCTAGTATTATAAATTTTTGAAAACTTAAGGTCGTATTGTTAAGGATAATATCAAAATTTAAGATCGTTATTCAAATGGAAAATATTAACAAACTTAGGCGCTGATTAATTATGAAGTAATTCCACGAACGTCTCTTAATTCAAATCAGGAAGGGCTATAAATAAA
>JAPYZK010004154.1:0-10814 GCA_030522785.1 Platygaster equestris
TTATGAAACTCGAAGCGATATAAACTGAATATTATTGACAGATGTCTAACCTCTCTGAAACTACCGACATCAGCTGTTACTATTAAATATTCGTAACAGTCAGAGCCACTTTTTAAAAACGGACCGAACTAATTTGTACTCCCATGAGTATTATCTGTTTTTTCAAACTAACTCTAGTCAACTCACTTGGGTTAATTCTGGATACGTAGGGATCGTAGAATGATAGCATGGTTTTATCCAAACTTTGCTCTTCTTATACATTTTCAGAACTTATATAATTCCTTTTACAGAGTTTACCAATTTTGAACTTCAAGCTTTAAAAGTCGATAAATTTCAAGTCCTGTCAGTGCCAACACTTCCGTTTACCGAATGTCGAAATTTACTTACCTTCAGAATATTCATGAATTTAAAGTTCTTAGAACAACCAATTTTCCAAAATTCGATTATCCGAAAATTAAGATCATGAAAGTTTAAGAATATTCGATTCGTGTATGAAGCGTGTACGTAAGCCATGCCAGAATTTACCATACCAATTGTTAACTTTGAGCATCTCAACTTCAAAATATTACAATTTTACGGTTTTAGCATACTACATGTGATGAGTGGAAATGTTTGTGTTGATTCTTGAGTCTAATTGTCCGTTGTTTACATATCTTGCCTCACCTTAAATGATGACTTCTTCTTACGTACACGAAAGAAATTTCATTTCCATATGTATTTTGTGTAAATTGAATTTATATCGTGATAACTATCCATTGAACGTGATTTCAACGTACGATTTACTAGTTTCTTACTGTGAATTCTTATGACGAAAAAATATTATGAGACTCAAATTTCCCGAAAATGCTCATCAATTCCTATCGATTGCTTCTTAATTTTTACCTGCTTCGATTAATTCCTATTCAGTTCTCATTGATTCTCATGGATTCCTGTAAACTCCTATTGATTTATAATTATTACCATGGATTCTTGTCAGTCACTATCGATAGTTATCAATTTCTATTAATTACTATCAGTTCCCATTGTTTCCTACAATTCCTACGTGTTCCCATCATTTCCCACTAATTTCGATCAATTATTATTGACTCCCATCAATTCAAGTCCATTTCTCATAATTCCCATTAATTCCTATTAATTCCTACAATTTTCTACCGATTTCCGTCAATTCACATCGACCCCTATTAATTCCTATTAATTTCTATGAATTCTCATCAGTTTCCATCAATTTTTACAAATTCTTATGAGTTCTCGTCAATTGCCATCAATTACCTTCGATTTCCTATATATTTCCATTGATTACCATTGACCCCTATCAATTCCTATCAATTCCCATTGATTCCCATCAATTCTCATCGATTCCAATCCATGACATCCATTTTCATAATTTTCGATTGATTCCTATTCAATTCTCAATAATTCTCATTGATTTCCGTCCGACTTATCGATTTTTACCGATTTCGATTAATTCCTATCAATTATAATCAATTCTCATTGATTTACATAAAATCCCATTGATTTCTACCAATTACCGTCGATTTTTATCAGTCAATATCGATAGTTATCAATTTCTGTTAATTACTATAAATTCCCATTGTTCTCTACAATTCCTACGTATTCCCATAAATCCCCACTGATTTCCATAAACTTCCATTGACTCCCACCAATTCAATTTCATTCCTTCTGATTCCCATTCATTCCTATCAATTACTATCAATTATCATTGTTTACCACAATTTCTACGTATTTCCATAAATTTCCATAGACTTCCACCAATTCAAATTCATTTCTCATAATTCCTATTGATTCCTGTCAATCCCTATGATCTTCTATCGGTTTCCATAAATTTACATCGACCTCCTTCAATCCGTATCAGTTTCTCTCAATTCTCATAGATTTTCATCGCTTCTCATGAATTCCTATAGATTTATATCAATTTCTACCAAATCTCATTGATTTTCATCGATTAACTTCGATTTCCCTTATTTCCCACCAATTTCCATTGATTGCTATTGACTCCTTTTAATTCCTATCCATTCCAATTTATTTCATCCCAACAATTCCCTTCAGATTTCATTGATTGTTATCAATTTCCAATGATTTTTCATTAATCGTTATCGATTTCTAATAATCACTATACATTTCATCTTTACGAATCCAGGATTAACTCGGATAGTATCTCGTGCTTAAAGGGAATTTTGGTAGACGACACATTCGTTTCACATGTTCGCTTTGTAAAATGTATGTATGCCATCTTCAGGATGAAATTGCATGAGATCAGTTGTTAGAGTACGAGATCATTTTACTGCATTTCGTTAGTAATTGTCAAAAAATACATATGAAGAAGTTCGTGACCATCAACGTCCATTTATTGCTGAACATCGCTGATGGCGTGCGAAAAAGTGGCCATACTCGAAAAGGTGTTAGCCATAGACTTTAAGTGCATGGACCGCGCCTTCTTCAATAATTTTGTTTAAACATGATTTCGATAAATCGACTTTGAGGGTACAAAACACCTTATATGGCCGTCGCTTTCCATGTATACCGGAATTATGTAAACGACACCGATGTAAAGAAGAAACATCAAATTAAATAAAATAAATGTGCATGCATCAAGTCAGAAATGAAACACGCGTAGAGAAGTAAACCAATAAATTTAAGAAAATTAGAGAATAATTCGTTCCTACGACTGATACTTGGCTTCTATTTTCGTGAGTTCTTTCATTTTCGAAAAAAACAATTAAACTTCCAATCGCAGAAAAATACGTGTATTTTATTGTATGAAAATTGCTGTCTTAGATTGAATGAGTGGAAAATCAGGAATTAACTATCAGTAAAAAATCACAAATTGAAAGAGAGATAAGTGAGCTACTACAAATAGGCAGAGAATCACTAATTGGAATGATGATTCATAATTACTAATTAAATAAGTAAATATTGACGAATGAATGAGTTGATCAGTATTCGCGTATTTCAGCTAATATTCAATGATGAGATTCTTTCCGCACCCTCATTGTTTCGCATCTTGCGCAATTTTGAAAGATCATATTTAATCGGGTGATCTACGTGGGAGGTATAGGAGAAGGCACAGTCCATGTATGTAAAGTCTATAGGGCTGGTGCGCTAAGCACGCAGTAAGCGAAGCCCTCTAGTCTTCATATACTATTAAAAAACATGCGACCGCTCCCCCCCCCCCCACCCTCCGCTTCCGATAATTCAGTAAGTTTCCAATCAGTTCCCATAGATTTACATCCATTCCCATCATTTTCCATCAATTCTCATCAATTCTTATAGATTCTCGTCATTTCCCATCGACGTCCATCAATGCCCATAGATTCTAATCATTTACCATGGATTCCCATCGATTTCCATCAATATCTATCAATTCCTCTCATCATGTCTCATCAATTCTCATTATTTTCCATGAATTCCCATCGATTCCCAACATTTCCTGTCAATTCTCATTATTTCCTATCAATTGCTATCATTTTCGTCAACTATTTTTCATGGATTGCCTATGGATTCTTATCGATTCCCATCAATCCCCAATTTCCATAAATTCCCATCAATTTCCAGAAATTGCCATTAATTTCTATTTATTACCATTGAGTACTGTCAATTCTCTTAGATTTCCATCATATCCCATGAGGCTCTATCATTTCCTATCATTTCCAATGAATTTCGATCATTTCCCATGAATTGCCGTTTTTTCCCATTATTTCCTGTCAGTTTACATTAATGCCCATCATTTTCTATCAATTCCTATCAATTTCCATTGATTTTTATCGATTCCCAGGAATTACCATCATTTCCTATGAATTTCCATCGATTCCATTAATTCCTATAGATTCCTATCAACTCCTACAGACTCCCACCAATTCCCAGAGATTCCTATAAATTCCAATTGACTCCTATCAATTTCCATCGATTCCTATCAATTCTCATGAAGTCCTATAGATTCCTATCAATTTCCATTCATTCCCATCGATTTTCATAGGTTCCCGTCAATTACTTCCGATGACCATCGATTTTCATTAATTTCCATAGAGTCACATCCATTTCCGTTGATTTCCATCACTTACTACAGTTTTTCGTCGATTCCCATCAATCACCATCAATTCATATGAATTCTCATTGATTTCTATCAATTTCCATCGATTTCTATCCACTCCCATCAATTTCCATAGATTTGTATCAATATCTGTCGATCCAATTACTATTGTTTTCGGTAAATTCTTATAAATTCCTATAAACTCTCATTATTCTAATTGACTATTTTCGATACTCTTATTAAATCCCATGAATTCCCATCAAATATCATCTATTCGTATCGATTCTCATTTATCTTTATTTTTTTCCATCTATTGATATCGACTTCTATTTTTTCCCCTAAATTCTTACGCATTTCTCAAAACTCCCAGTTCTTCATATCAATCACCACTCATTTCTAGAGTCTTCTATCAATTTCCGTTAAGCCTGAACGATTCATAATAATAACTGAAGATTTAGCACGGATAAAACGTTCGCAAAAACATCCAAAGAAATCCATTAGTTGGAATTGATTGGTTCAAGAGGCCCCGTGGTGTTGGGCCACTCGAGATCGCCGTTTGATCTCAAAAGTCAAGCGGCGGTTACTCATCTAAGTGTTTGGATAGGTGACCGCTAGCGAAGTCTCGAATGGAGCAAAAACACGGTGGCTTCTAGGACGAAACTCAAATCCTTCTGTTGATGGTGGAAACACCATGGTAGTGGCAACAGAAAGGTTCGATCAATAAGTCCGACGACTTCGCCGCAGGGTTTTTCCATGGTTTTCCCCCGCGGGTTGATAGCGGGACATAGATTTCCCAAGTCGAGGTAAATACCGAAGTCGTTCAGAGGGCCAGAAATTTAAGAGTCAGAAATAAAGCATGGCGGGAGTTGATGCACTAAGCGCTGGGAACCGATTGAAAAAAAAAAATTGATTAATTTGACAAAAATACATAAAAACCTGAATGGTGGTTGGCGCGCGGAGCGCGCAGGGGGCGACCCCCTCTAGTTATCATATAACAATATTTGAAGTGACTCTAGAGCTTCGTAATTCTTTATGAAAAAACTTCGTAATCCTTTATGAAAAACTTTGTATTCTTTTCATATTTTTCCAGCAACAACGCATATCTACTTCCCCTAATCAAGCAAGGCTTCATCTTCAAAGCCCAAACAATCCACAATTCTGAGCAGTATATGCAGCATCTATCGGATCTCGCGCAAACAGGCGGCGCCATCGGCGAAATTTCTTCCCTACTCCTCAAAGGCCAAGAGCACGACAAACAAATCACTGCGATATCCATTCCTTTCATCATATCTTCGAAGAAGCTGCTGAAAAATCTCCTGAAAGATCATGGCGGTCTTCCCATAATTTTCCGAATCTTGACCAGTGGTAGGCATGAGCTCCAGAATAAAGCCGTGTCCTCGATCTGCAAGTTGGCAACAGTGCTCGAAGTTCGCGCGGAAACAGCCGAAAAAAATCACCCGCTCCTCGATGACTTCCGGGAACGGCAGGGAAATTCGACGGATTCTCCGATCGTCACTTTCGAGCTCGACGACGGAACGATGATCGATACTTGCAAGACGACATTGTGCCGAATTTCGGATCCTTTTTACGCCATGCTCGAAGGGGAATTTTCCGAGTCAGGTAAGCCTCGCGTGAAGTTGCAGAACGTCTCTCGGGAAGGATTGCAGACGCTTTTGCTAGCGGCGAATGGCGCAACGTTCGAACATCGGCCGATCGAATCGTTGCTGGACGCGGTTTTGCTCGCAGATCGGTTTTTGATGACGGGAATCTCGGAAATGTTGACGGACAGTTCGATTACGAAGTTGAGCTGGGAGAATTTTAGCGTCGCATGGGATTGGGCGAGAAGAAATTCTTGCGTCGAGTTGAGAATGTGTTGCGTGAAGAGTTTTCTGGTTTGTAAGATGAGCGAGGATGAGAGGGAACGGGCGTTTGAAGGGTTCTGGAAAAGCGGGAGTTTTGAGGAGTTTTTGAATGAGGTCCATGCAATTTTGAGCGATTTTTTGTTGCAGTATTTTTGAATTCGATTTGTGATCGAGATTTGCGGAGAACAGGAATTTGTGGGTGTTTACATTTGCCATGGGGATGTGAAGGGGAGTTTTTTGAGTTCTGGAACCAGTGTATGAGCGGTTTTAGCATTATATGTATTTTTGTGTTGCAATTTCATGAAGTAAACGTCAATTGCATTATGTACGAATTACTTTTGAGTTTTCAACGAGACTGGAAGTGTAGATTCTAATTGAAACATGATATCAGGACCCGATGTTGTGAGATTTGAGTGAAGGACTCTTTGACTTTTTAGGTCGAATTCACGGCATTGACTATTACGTCACATACCGTATTTACTTGAATATAAGCCGCACCCTTTTTCGGTTTTTTCGAGCTCAAAAAACGTGGTGCGGTTTATATTCGGATAAAAACGTCAAAATACAGTGAAAAATTCTGTTGTGTGCTGGAGAATATGCCCACATTGCCTGTGGTTTTCCCCTCAGTTGCATTTCTTGAATATTCTACGCACTCCTAGACTTTTTTTAGTGGATTTGCTTAAGCAAATTCAACAATTGTTAAAGCTATGTGAATTAAGGTGGCGATCACCGTGAACTATGAATTTTTTAAATGCAGCTTATTATCGAGCACAAACGATTTTTCACAGATCTGGGCATCCAAAATCAAGGTACGGCTTATCTTCGAGTAAGTACGGTATTCAGGTTTGAGAGAAACGCGTTATTCTGAAACGTGAAATTTTCAGTTAACGATAATGTAACGCGTTAGGTTAATGACAAAGTAACGATAACGGTAACTAGCTACTTTTCACGCTATAACGAGTAACGACATTTCCGGTACTTTCACGGTACTCATTCTTATTTGTTTGACATTTCGAACGTTTTGAAGAATTTTGGAGTTTTGCAGAATATTGAAGTTCTGAGGTTCGAGAGTTGTGGAATTCGGAAATTTCGAGGAGTATTGAAGTTTCGCAAAATCATGAAGTTCCAAAGTTTTGACATTTTTATGAATATCGAAGATCTGAATTCCCAGAATTTAGAAGTTTCGATAAATTTGAAGACTTTTGAACTTGATATCAGAAAGTTTTGGAATTTCTCGAGTTTCAGATATTTCGTGAGTTTGAAAGATTTGTAAAGTTTTGATGCTTAGAAGTTTCAGAATTTCGGAAGTTGTAGGAAGTTCCGAAGTTTTTGAAATTCCAGAAGGTTCGTTAGTTTTGAGATTTCGAAGTTTTGACGAATTAAAAAAATTTGAGCGTATTAAAGAATTCTGAAGTTGTGAAGTTTCGGAATGTTCAAAAGCTTTAAAGATTCTTACAGTCCGAAGAGTTATTAAATTTCCGACTTTTGGAATTTAGAAGATTTCGAAAGACTTTCAAGTTTTCTAGCTTCGCCATTTCGATGTTGTGGCGAATTTTAAAGAATTTGGGAGTTTTTAAGAATAATTCAGAATTTAATTTCATAATTTTTATATGTACCAGGCATTTTAATAGTTTAGAAGAATTTTGAACGACTGGTAACCTAATTTTAGAATTCTGAAGTTTTTGCGATTTCGATTATGAAATTCTGATAAATTCGAAGGAAATTGAAAGTTTCAAAAAATTTTGCTATTTTAACATTTCGGCATTTTTTGAAGTTTTGAAAACTGAAAAATTCCGAAGAATTTCAAGATTCCTGAGTTTTAATTTTAGAGAATGCCAAAATTTTATAATTCTGAATTTCGGCAGAATTAATAGGAATTTGGAACGTATGAAAAATGAGGAAGTTGTTGAGTTTCCAAACTTATCGAAGTTTTAAAAATTCTAGAGAATTTTCAAGAATTCTGAAGTTTCAGAATTTTGTAATTT
The DNA here is from genome assembly GCA_030522785.1 of Platygaster equestris. NCBI lineage: Eukaryota > Metazoa > Arthropoda > Insecta > Hymenoptera > Platygastridae > Platygaster > Platygaster equestris. Next base: position 7,896 of record JAPYZK010004154.1, read on the forward strand.
GAAAGATTATTGAGCATTCCAAATTTTGTAAGAATCCTAAAGTATTGAAGATATATGGGAGAGCCGGGTAGAGTAAGTCAATTCTGGAAATTTTATTTTTATGCAAATAGATATTCTTGTATCAAGGACTTAAGACGTAGCTTTTCGAGTCGAGACGATGTATAAAGCCAAATCTCGTCCCAAAGTGCAGCCGAATGTCGAGAGGCTTCATACATCGTCTCGGCTCGAAAAGCATGCCTCGGGTCCGAGGTACAAACATCGTTTTTTGCAAAACACGCACTGAAAAGGGGCTTCCAGCCGCTAAAACAGCGCATTGAGGGACGTCCATTCACGACACGGTGCACCACGAACCTATAAATGTCGAAACATCGCGAGTCGTCAACGCGCATGCGCGTCGAATGCAAGAATCCATATTATTGTACCTGTTTTCAGCGAAATTGAGAAACAAAAGTAGGACTTGAGAAACGATTATAGGTACAATACCAAATCGCCCGTCGTAAATGGACGTCCTCAATGCGCTATTTCAGGGGCTCGAAGCGTCTATTTAGTGCGTGTTTTGAGAAAAAAGTTCATGTATGATAAAATTAAATTGCGCACGAATCTATGACTATTTGCGCTTACGAATGAAATTTTTCCGTCGGATATAAAAATGTTACAGATATTTTTACAGATTCTTTAAAAAATTGTGTTTCCACAATACGAACATCGAAAATGGCGGCTTTCGTAACCTGTGAAGCGTTCCGAAAATAGCCGTATGCAAGCGAGCGTGTACGAAAGTACTTAACTAACCCTAGGGTGTGTAAAGTGAAGGTTGTAAACCTTAGAGTTTGTAAAGTTTCGTACCCGCTCGCTTGAATACGGCGATTTCCGCGACGCCGCGCAGGCTACGAAAGCCACTGTATTTTCAATGTTCTTATTGCGAAAAATGTATTACGCGACAATCGGGCTCAACCGAGTTCAGCAAACTCGCGCAATGACATTACGAGGGGTCTACGCCCCCTGGTAATGCCAACTCGTACTCGTTCGCATTGGCTCGGTTTCGCCCCTTGTCGCGTAATGTACTACTTTTGACCAATGGTTTATTACGGTTAAACCATATTATGGTTTCTTTAAAGAAACCACTATACATAGATATTGTTTTTAGTAAAGTGATATTGTTTCAGACAATAAATCTTACATTTTCACGAATTTCGAAAAAATTATTGAGTTTTACGTACTTCCGAAAGTACGTTTTTTCACGGTCACGATCCAAATGAGATTTTTTTTTTTTTCTCGATTTTCGCTTTTCGTCGCGGTTTTCACTCTACGAGCGAGTAATTACTAGATTTTCATTTCTTGTCTGTGTTTTTTCCTCTTCACAGCTTATTTCTTACTCTATGGTTCTATTATATGTATCCGCTCTTGCAATAACCTATTGTACCCGCCGTATACACTTCGACTGAATATTTTTTTATTTATTACTTTTTCGTATAATTCAGTCGTGTGCCGAGTTGAAATTTTTCCATGTGTCACAGTAACCTCATGAATGACGATGTTTAATTTTAGCATTTATCATTTAGATGTCATTACAAAAAATATGAGTATAAAAAGATACAGAAAGAACATCGAAAATTTTTTTTTTTTTTTTTTTTTGCAGAAAGTCATGAAAATTGTATCAAATTTAGATGAAGCTATTCGCTATAGAAAGATACATTACCGATAGAAAATTCAAAATTTTACAGTCGGCAGTTTTTTTCAAACTCGACTGACCCACTGTTTCCGCTGACCCACTATTTCCGCTGACCCACTGTTTCCGCTGACCCACTGTTCCCGCTCACCCACTGTACCCAACTCTCCCCTAGAGTTGTAGATTTTTTTAAGTTTTGTAACCCATAGGTCCTACGATTAAAAAAAATGTGGTTGAATTGGAAATAAACAGTTGAAGAAACAAAATTTATTGACATCGTGTTTGACCATTGTTTTTCAATGTCTAAATGTTTAAATGTAGTACATAATGTAACAAGGAGCGTGAATATGCTATTTCACGACGCAGTAGTTTGAACGGCCGAGTCAAAGCTCGAGGCAAAAACTGCCGCAAAGTGAAATTGCATCCGCCCCGAGTTGCATACTAGTACTTTTTCTGAAATTTACTGAGAAATAGCACTTATCGTGCCGAAAAAGCGAGGCGGAGATGGCCATTTCCCGAACCGGTGCACCGCACACCTGTTACATTTATAGCATTTTTTTATGTTATGGGAGCATCGGGCATAAAAAACTCACTGAATTTGGTACTTCATTGCATTCCGCACTTCACTGATTGAAATTATCGAATGGAAAATATTCACATCTGCTCGCAATCTTCACAACACTCCGCTTCCACCGTTCGGAAAAGAGCCATTTCCACTCTGCTTTTGAGGCGCAAAAAGTGTCATTTATCGGCAAATTTTATAAAAAGATGTCATTTACATGAGAAGAATAACGTCAAAGTAACGGGACGTGACTTTTCACATATAATAACGGTAACGACTTTCTTCCTTTTTCGGAGAAGCGGTAACGTAACGAGTTGAATATTTTACCTAAGTAACGGTAACATAACGCGTTGCAATTTTCCGAGTGACGTTCCAAACCCTGTTATTAAGACGTTGTTCGAGGACCACAGGTCATATAAATTATCCATACTCGACCAAATATTGAAATCAGTATTCATGATTAAGGGCGAAAATATTTAAGCTAATAATAATAATAGAATTTAATAATATTTAAGCTGATATTATGTAAGATCGGGATTTTAGTGGGCAAAATTCAAAATATTCAAGATCAAGAATTAAAAATTTGAGGCGAACCCAGATAGCAAAATGTAGTCACGATGCGCGCACTGAGAGTGCACGCGTGCGACTTGAAGTCGCACACGTGCGACTCATCTGCTTCGCATTTGTGTCC
>JAPYZK010004155.1:0-10813 GCA_030522785.1 Platygaster equestris
CCATCGCCCCAAACAGCACCACACGCAATCAAGACCACCTCCCTAGAAGCCAAGAATCTAAAAAGGAAATATTTCCCATCGCAAAAGCCGAACCCAAGGGAAGAAGTGAATAGCCGCATTTAGGTGGAAACTCGTGGCCCCGTTTGTCTCTCGGTGCAGGGACGAGAATGGCGATTGCGCAGGCGACGAAAGAAGCGCGTCTATATTCCCGAGCGGCGTGCATTGTCCTGGCGATGGTGAAACGCGTCGAAGGGAAGGGCCGGAGGATTCGGGTCCTTGCAAGGAATCTGCCGAGTTGCCGCTATTAGGACCGACGACAAAGAGGGCTCAACGAGCTCTCGTTTCATTGTACCTGCCCGGCCATGCACGAGAAAGCAACTCTTACACAAAGACGTTTGCCAACTGTTTCCAAACTCGGAAGAACTTGTATTAGCGTACCTATAACTTGGCGCTAAGGGATCGACCTCATTGCGCGAGCGAATTTGGAAATAGTTTCCAGTCGGCCCCTTTCGATAACTAAAGGCCGAACGAGGGGGTGCAAAGAAAGCGAGAAAAAGAGAGACGGAAACAATGCTTGTTAGGTCGAACAGTTACTGCGAAACTTTCGCGATCGTATAAGCCGCCGGAAACTAAGAGTCAAGTTTTTTTCCCGCCTTTTCCCGACTTTTATAAATATCTTCGGGATGAGAGTCGTTAAGGAACTCGGAGAAAAATTAAGAGGAAGTGCCGGAAAGGTCTTGAGTCGCACGGGGGGCGCAAAAATAACGGGCTTTTTGCCAGCTCGGCAATAGGGCCCTTCTGGGATTGCCAAGAGGGCCGGGTTGTTTTTGGGGCGCCTTTTGGGATGTGTGTCTGAATGCGATTGATTGTGGGATTTTTTTCGAGGATTCCAGAGAGTACAGAATTTCATACAAAATACTGTAATAAAAACGTCCTCACTAGAAATCAATGAATCGAATCCAAATCCTTGAAATCGTCGCTCTGGCGAGAAAAACACTCCAACTCCAGGCGCGAAATAGAAATTTATCGACCGAACATTTCTCAGCGCGAAGTTTACCTAATGATTACCAACTAAACTTGCCTGCAATTCTCTATATACGGGTATTCGAGCGATATGATAGCAAAATTGAATTATGTACTTACACTAATTAATAGAATTCCAACTCGAACCATAACTTTCCCATACAAACTACGGTTTAATGCATTCCACGTCATTCCGAATTTTTGCATCCCGTCCCGTTCTAACAAAACAAAAGCATTAATATGCAAGCTCGAGCGCGTTATTTCAATTCGAACACAGACCCAGCTTTTATGTACCCTGCACCTTGTTCGGTACGAAAAATTGCATTACGATTCTTACCCCAAGTTCATAAAGTACAACTGACAAGCCACGTAACGCAGTCATTACGGAGCTGCGCGATCGTTGAAAAGTTGCGAACTTTCATCGACTTCTCTCAGGAAATTGCAACAACCAAGGTGATAAAATTGTCGCTCCTGACGGTCCAGAACGAAATACCGGCGGTTAAAAAAGTGATGTCGAGAATAATTTTCTACTTTTAACAATATTTTTTTCGTCTCGTACAGACGAATAATTGGAAATGTATTTTTAAACATACGTGAATTCCATATAAGCTTCGTTATTTCTTATTCAATCTAATTTTATTATACGGAATCCATATTATATATTCATAATATATACGGTCAACGTGGATTTCAACCATACATGACCATAAAAATGTGTACCCCAGGAATATGTTACAGTTCAATACTCTACCTCCTTCTCAAATATAAAAGGGACATCCAGAACACTCTTATCCGCGAGTTTGATTCTTGAAGGGAAAACGTCTTTGAATGGCAAGAGCCGGCGAAACGTGCGCTTGCTGACTTTCATGCCTCAGCGGGCGAACGAATTCCATGAATTCCACTTTAGCAGAGAATATATGTGTGCCTAAGAGAGAATGCAGTCTGCAGTCATGCAGAAACGGTCAAGCTAAACAATTGTAATTACTGTTGAAAACGCGGCTCTTTCAACCGCGCTCGTCACGTGCAAAAGTCAGGGGGGGTGGCGTCTTAAGTGGCGAAATTTATATCAGAGAAGGAAAAAGCCGAATTACGTTTGAGCTCGCTAGCAATTTTTAGCACTCTTAAATATCCAAGGGAGTTGGGTCGCAATTGAAAGTCTAAACTTGACTTTTGCAAAAATCAAATGGTTAGAGGGAAGTCCTGGATTTAGGTTACTGGAGGGTAGTTTTCGAGAAATTATTCAACACTGAGGCAAAACTGTCTGAAATACGGTCCAGACTTCGAAACTACGTGATTAAGGAGCATATCCTTCAATCAGTTAAATACTTTCAATCGATTTTTTCAATGGAACCTATTTTTTTCAATATCCTTTTCAATATCCCAATTTTTTGACAATCACAGATTTTTTTCTCGCTAAAAATCTGTGGTTGTCAAAAAATTAGTTCGGACATCGAAAAAAATTGATCAAGTTAAAAAAATAATTTCCATCAACTCAAAATAAATCTACTTCATCGGTTTTTAATGGATTTCCAATGACAATCCGATGAACAGAAATTTCAGTTCCCTGCTGTAAGTCGTTCGAAAGCCGTTATCACGTGGTATTCATGAACGTTATCGTCTTTACTATTATATCTGAGAAAGATAATTCGAAGGCCCTTCAAATTTCACGGAAGTACAGGAAAGACAATCGATTCCGAAACGTCGAAACGAGTCCGATCGTAAAGATTGCGACCGTAAACGGGACAATAAATGAGCCGTAAACTCTCGGTTTTAAGGCTGCAGCGCCGGTACGTGTTGTCGTCGTGACGTCGACGGCGTCGTTCTTCGAGAGGCTGCGCCCATAACTCAGTGGCTTGAATTTAAATAACGTTATAATGCGATTCGTCACACGTACACTCCTCAACATGCCGTCCCAGCGGCAGCATCCCCGAAACGATAATTCGGCGAATTTAATCCTGATTCAAGCGCCTTCGTGCTTCACGCGAATATGGCCAAATTTGCAAGTTTATCGGGGTCGCTGTTTTATTATGAAGCGAGAATTAAGGATGCTCGGCGATCGTAAACTCGAACTACCCGGCTACAGTTTATCATATGTAAAGTATGGGACGCCGGGATGATGTCAATTTTATGGCGTGCAAAAAACCGGCGTTTTTATGAACACTTGTCTGCCTTTGAACCGGTTCGACATGTCTTCCATGTTTGAGTTTTGGTGCAATGGAAGAAGATAAACACACTATATCATCCATCAATAGATTCTTCAGTGAATCAAATTACGATTCTTGAACTCCAGAGTAAGTTTTTGATGAACTTCATTCCATTAGATTGAATGTAGTGAAGATAATAATTACAGTTTCACGATCTACAATTTGTGAAACATTTATTTCATCAGTTTTGAATACGAAAAGTCATATAAAATAGACGGAGGATTTGGGAGAAAACTCGAAACTCGTGGATAAACTTAGAACAATTCAATAAGAGATTCTCAACTCTCAAAAGTCAAAAGCTAATAAAGCTGGATGCTCGCTCATTCATAAACTTTCCCTAGAAGACGGAAAAGAGGGTTTACCCAAGAGAAGAGTGGAGATATTCCCTTGTCTAACTCCACCTTCACAGCTCAATTGTGCGAGTTTCATTGACGAAAGGGAGACGAAGGAAGTCGTCATTGTTGTCGCCGTCGTCATTACCATCAAGTCGAAATTCCGCGGCGCTGGTGTCAAAGGGTAGAGAGAATGGGGCAGAGACGAATGCAAAGTGGGACTGAAAGCGTCGCTTATGACTATTTTTGAGCCCATTTCGGAACAACATAATCTAACTAACAAGATTGAAAATGCTGATAAATGTTGACAGTAAAAGAATCAATTTTCTTCATTTATTGATGTCAAAAAAACATTACTAACAAATGACGGGTTGCTAAATTTTACTAACAAATTCTCTCTGGAGTTGCCTTTACGTGGCACGAACAGAAAAATCACCCAGCAAAGAAAAAACGACCACTAAGCTCTTCAAACTTTCGCAGACGAGAAAAAATCTGTTCGCTGGTAATTGATAAGCGGTTTTCTTTAATAACCGTCAACCACCGTTCTTTTTTTCTGCCACGCGGTCTACGAGACGCTGGTAAGTCAGAAACAGGAGGCGCGTGTGCCGCGGACGGGGTCGTACATTTTCCAGGCCTCGAGAAGCTTTAGCCCGCGCGCGCGCCCCAGAATCTCGGTTAACAAGATTTCCAAGATGGTATGCGAAAATTTTCAATGCCGAGGGAAACTGGGTAACGCAAGCAAAGAAGCAGCCAAGGAACTGCTTGTATGTATAAATGCTCCTCTTCGTGGATTGTGGGATGGGGTTTTCCCAAGCAGTTGCATCCGTTGACTGCATTCAGAATTTGTGGCTTCCATAAAAGTTTCGTTGATGACGTTAAAGAAATGCGTGGAAAGTTATTTCATATATACGAGAAGAATTCAGAGCATAAAGTTGAGACAGCATATTCTAAGAAGAAAAAAAAAATGAAAATGATAATCCAAATTTTCTGGGATTTTGTCACGTTCAAGAAAAATCGCAAAAATTATGAATTCAAAAATAAACATTTCAATTTGCATCATTTTCATCCTTATGTGAAAAAATTAATGATAATAAAATTGTAACTTCTGAAACATAATCTCAATTTTCTGGGATTCCGTCACGATCAGGAAAATCTTCAAAAATGATGATTGCTTCAATGAAAATTTCAATTAACACTCCTTTCATTCTAATATAAAATTTAGGTGGGAGGCGTTGGGGTTAGGCGAAGTCTCAAGAAATTTGCCCTAGTAGAAGGAGGTATAAAAAAGTCCGACGTAATTTGTGCAGAGCCCCTTATCTAAAAGTTCAAACTTCAAAAACTGCTCTTTTGAACTATGTATCCATAAACAAACAAATTCGCGAAAAAAAACTACCGTTCTCCTTTCGTTTGTCAAAGCACAATTCCGATTAAATTTGTTTCGTCCACGCTCGCTGATTAAACCCCCAACCGATCCCAAAACTAATCCACCTCGTCGCATCTCGCAAGGTCTAAAATTAAAAGCACTAAATTGGCAAAACGCCGGCAAAGTAGGAAAATTGAAACGTCAATTGTAGTAACTGCAAAAGGTGGAACGTAAATTCCGCAAAGGTGGCGGGCGACGCTGGTGGCGTATATTTAATTACTTTTGTAATTGGAAACCTTTATTATGTGGCGGTGGCGGCGGTGGCAGCTCTTTTATTCGTGTACACGTTAGCAGGGCGCGCATAAAGGAGACCTGGATTCGTGTACCCCTATATCTCTGCGGCTCTCTTTGCGCGTGGAAGAACTTGGCAGAGCCCACTTATACGGACACATATAATGCGCGGCCGGATAGGTGTGTATGGTTATAAGCAGCGGTACCTGTTCTCTCCAGAATCCGTACAACGAGCACAATGGTATTGTGTACAGCCCGATATGAGTTATTACACCTCCAGACTATACGCCGGCTCTTTACCTCATCCCGCCCGCGCTGGCCCTGACATAATTCAACGAAGGCCTTTTGTCTTTTCGTCGGACATTCCGATCACACTTTGTCAGCGATGTTCGGATTTTATCATGTGCAGGGGCGTAGTTAAAGGGGAAAGTCGTTAAAATAGCACGTTCATCTAGTTGTGTGCACGAGAATTTTCATGAGGGTGTACGCTCAAAAAACTTTGTTCGTTGGCGAATGGTTGTACACCAAATATGGTGTGTAAGCGGGGTATGTTCGTTTTAATCGAAATTGTGTCCAGGATTTCATCGTGAGCTCAGTGAATTTTTACAATTATTTATTCATCGGAAATTTATAATGAAAACTGGATTCTTGAACACGAAACATGAGTCAGGCTTCAAATTACGCCCCCCCCCCCCCCCTGCACCATTCCCCTTCAAAATTGGTACCTAAAAATTCTGAGGAATTTCGAATATTTCAAGGATTTCAAAGACATTGATATTTATGGAAATTTTAAAAATTTCGAGAATTTTGAGAATTTTAATGGAAAATTCGAAGACTCTTAGAATTTATTCAAGTTTTAAGGATTTCAAAAATTCTGAATGATTGAAAAATTATTCGAAAATATTCGCCAATTTTGGAAACTTCTTGATAACTTTTAACTAATAACTTTCAATGTTCTAACACAATATCGAGAATTTTGAAAATTTTAGAAATTCCAATAATATAAAGAATCGAGAAAATTTTCAGAACTCTGAAATTTTTAGAATTTAATGGATATTTGGATTTCATTTCGAAAATTTCAGAAATTACATGAGATTTATAAAATTCAAAAAACTTCCAGATTTCAGACAATTCGATTTTGAGATTTTTGGAAATCCTAAGAAATTCGAAAATTTTATTGAATTTTGAAATTTCGAAAATACTCAAAATTTCAGAAATTCGAAAAATTATGCCAATTTCAAGCATTTTGGGAATTTTTTAAAATCAAAAAATTATGATCATTAAGAAAAAATTAATGTGTAAACATGTCGATAAATTTAAAAAATTAAGATATGTAGACGTTACTTAGATCTCTAAAATTTTACGAATTTTCAATAACTTTGGAGGTTTGAGAAATTTGGAAGTCGAACGATTCTTACGTCACCTCCACAAAATACGATGTTGCAATGGAACCCGGTCGGATAGCCTAATTAAACGCTTGTTTTCTTCGAAAAGAGTAGACGAATCGATGAATAAAATTAAAATACGACCCAGTATATTTCTTTGAATGCTACAGATCAATTTAGTCGCCACTATACGCTGGTTTTTCGACATTTCGAGTTTGAAAAGAATGGACAAAAGTGATTGTAGTTATCTTGTCTCTTCAATTTATCTCCAACATTCCTCCTCCCGAATAAATTTGTAAATCATTCAACTGAACATTGTATCAGTTCATAGAAAATTGCAATACATGAGATAAAAAGTACTTGTAAATTGATATTATTAGTTATTTACAACCAGAGCGCAATTTATAATGACCGATGATTACGCGCTACGAAATTCGTTCATCATACCACGAAATTTAAATTCCTGATGTTGTTATCGTAAACCCTGAAGCCCTTTGTCGATTTTCCATCAATATTTTAATAGTATTCGTGATCACATTAATAAAAGCGTTGCTGCATTGATTAATACAGCCCGCTTGAAATATATATTCCACTCGTTCGCTCTTCACCATTTTCCTCATTAATGTAGTGACAAGATAACGAAGCAACATCAGAGTTTTGTTGTAACGTCATAATGTAATTCGTAAATCATCTAAAGCTCTATTGAATTTTTTATAATAATACCATGAAACATCAAACAAATCCCAGATCCTTCACAATAAAATTTTCAGGGTGGAGCGAGGGCTAAATTAATGTGGGACCGAATTAACTGGTCAACTATTCATCTTATATTTATGTTTATCGATACATATTGATTTTTTAACTATCAAGTGCTTTTTAAAGAAAAAAAAAGCTATCAGCATAATGACCAACAATTTTTCTCCACTAGAATGATCCAAAGATATTACCTCAAAAATTTTTTGTCACAATTGAACGATTTACAATAATTGCAAAATCAGTCAACAATACAATGAGACTCGAAGTTGATTCCTTTTATCTCATCAATCTCTGCTGAAATTATAATTATAATTAAACTTCACTCCTATTGCAATTACAAATTATGGTTAAAATAGCAGCACGCGAACGAATTCGAGAATGAAGAACTACTCGCACACCGAGAGACTTCAGACATGAAGTACGCTTCAAAGATGGAATCACGGAAAGCATGAATAGACGGTTGAAAAAGGAACCGAAGCAGGAACATCACAAGTTCTCTCGCGGGATTCAAATCGCACGCGATCGTATCGCTCGAGATGAGTCACACAATAATGTTGCAGATCCGAAAATAAAAGTAAGATAGGGAGCTCGCAAAACGTTCTGGCCAGAATAGTTAAACGAGAACGAAAGAGGGTCCTAAAAAAGGGAATCAGCGTACAAATAAGCCGCTCCGTGTTATTTTTGTTCGCGCGGCACTGAAAAGAATTTTCGTAATCCTGCGAAACTGTATTTCACGGGGTGTGTAACGGAGCCTTGGAAAATTTTCCCGAATTTCCCAGCTCTTCCAGATTTAATGTCACTGACTTTTTTTATCGTTCGTCTAGATTTCTTCGTTTTCCTTACATTATTTTTAATTTCTTTCTTTTTTGAAGTTTGTGGAATTTTTCGTTATAGAGTATAAATATTTAACTATACGAATCAGAGTCAACGTTCGGTACGATTTTTTTTTTCCATGCTCGAATAAAATGAGAACCATCGTACGGAAAACATGTAGAAACTGCGAGGTCTAGCCCGTGGGAAAGAATACCCGCTGTGAAAATGGTCTAGGATCATTTGTCACGATAATGATTTTTGATCGATCTTTTTTTATTTTTGCAACTTGCAATTTTTCGAATGAAATGATGCTACAAATGAATTTCTCGACTCAAAAAAACTATTATTCGTTTTTTTACGACTCAAAAGAGCTAAAATTGGTGATTTTTACGAAATTAACATTAATTGTTAATAACTCGCTCAATTTAGCTAACCTAACAAAATCCCTTGGCGAATCGTCTCATGAGTACCAATACTTTCGACAACAGCTATCGAATTCGAATTCATTTCTTTGGTGTTGCACAGTGTAATTATTGAAGAATGAGTTGTGTGCCGGCTCCAGAGGGAAGTCAAAATTTTCCTACCAAATAGGTAAAGGACGATGAACTACAATTCGTGAAGCAGGCGACACTGTGAAATAATCAATAATATTGTCGAAAAAAATGACCAAATCACTAATGAAACCGGCGCCTGCCAGAATACTATATTATATACATTGTCTATAAAGCATTCAGGGGTCGTTGTTTTCTTCATTTTACAGAAAAAACAAATAATCGCGATCAGGTATGAAGTGTAATTCGCAAGTCAGAAAGAAAGTTCTTTACCGAATAATTTTTTCAGAACATTAAGGGCTGTATGCCAGCTCAAGACTTGCGGTAGCACATACCAAGAAAAATTAGAAAATTTTGACTTTGTTTGATAGTTAACTATTGATTCTCACTCTTTACGTAATGACCTGTGAAAAAAATTGATAATAGTCATTTGAAAATGAGTTGCGTGCTGGCTGAAAAAATTTGAGCTGGCACGCATTGAAGAAAATTCAATATTTCCGCACTAAATGGGTAGAGAATAATCAACGATTTCATACATCGTTAATTAGTGCGAATCAAGAATTGTGCGAATCAACGATTTGATACGCACTTGACACAATGAAAAATTATTCTGTTCTGGAAACGTGACTCTTGTGACTTTATCATAACTTCCGTTTAACCGCATCTGTAGACTCGCGATTGGTATTTTGAAAACGTACCTGATGAGTTATAGAGGATATGGAAGGTTTTCGTCAATCACGAGTGACGAAAAAAAAATGTTTTTCATAATAATCAGGTTCGTTGATATTCTGGTATTTCGAAATGCTAAAAAACTAAAATAGTCAGGAAATCAATATCAATTAATATTTCAATATACTATGACTATCCCTAAAGTCACCTGGACACGTGCTTCTTGTAAATCTAGTGACTCTGGCATTACTTTCGTTCAACCGCGGCTGTGCACTCGCGATTGAGATTTCCATAACGTTCCTGATGATTTATTGAGCATGTAGAAGGTTTTCGTCAATCACGAGTGACGAAGAAAAATTTTTTCAGTATCACCAGGTTCGTTGGTATTCTGGTACTTCAGAATGATAGAAAAATTGAAATGGTGAGAAAACTGTTTAACCTTTAGCAGATTATCTATTTCAGCTCTAGCTCCATGAATTTCAATTGAAATTTCTAAATGCCATGAATTATCCCTAAAGTCACCTGGACGCGTGCTTCTTGTAACTCTAGTGACTCTGTCCATTACTTCCGTTAAACAGCGTCTGTGAACTCGCGATTGATATTTTTATGACGTTCGTGATGATTTACTAGCTTACTGGGATACTTACTAGCTTTCTGGGATCAATGGTTTGGCTGAAAATCGACGATGAAGTTCGAAAATGACGTTATGTTCGATATTCACGTTCGATATTCATCGGTGATTTTTAGGCGCATTAAATATCGTAGAGAGCTGATATTTTGCGAATGCACTTATTTTACTTAACTTAGACAGAAAATACATTCGAAACGGGGCAATTCGAATTTTTTTTCTACCCGATAATCGGACGACCGAAATACCTCGAGTTACAAAAATTTCGAAAAAGTCGACTAGAACACACGCCCCTATCCATCTGATACCCGCGACATTACGAAAAAGTCAAAAAATCCGGAAAAAAAGCGATTTCGAAAAATCGAGCAAGACTCGCATGAATACACGAGCACGGGAGAAGAGATTTCATAATTCTCTCAAACTCCAGTGTACTAGAATTTCCAAACTCCCGGAATTTCAAAATTCCCAAAACTTCAAAATTGCTCAGAAATATAAAAATTCATACATATTCATCATAATTTATCTGATTTTCAAAACTTTTCAGATACAAAACTTTGAAATTCTTCGAAACTTCCTAAGTTCCAAATCCTCCTAATTCTTGAAAATATCAAAAATAATAACTTTCACATATTTCAAAAAACTTAAGAACTTTGAAATTCTCCAGAATCTCCAGAAACAATTTCATTCTAAAACTTTAAAAACTGTTAAAACTTCAGACCTCCATAATTCTTCAAAATTCCATAATTTCCAAAATTTCCAAATCTTTAAAAATCAAACGGTGCCTGGCCAAAATGGTGA
>JAPYZK010004156.1:0-10809 GCA_030522785.1 Platygaster equestris
AGTTTTCAACTCCCTAAAGTACGTAGCAAAGCTCTAAGGGCGATTGTTGCGTCAATCAATCAGGTAACCCATTATTTTATCTCCTCTCAGCAGGGCCGTAAAATCACATTTTTCTCGCGGTTGTTGAATAAAATATTGTGTGCGACTATTGGTCGAAAGAGGAGATTCCACTCGCGTGTTGCCACACTAGCTACGCTCGTGAAGCAATCTCCACGCTCGAGGAATCTCCTCTTTCTCCCACTAGTCGCACAATATACTGTAGATATCTGAGTCCGAATTTTATAATATCCGAACTTTAAATCGAACGTGAAATCCTATTGAATCATTAATTTCGAAATTAAAGTGTTGAAAATAGTACACGTTAATTACTCAGTGTATTCAAATTACTCAGATAACAAGTATTTAGTCAGTATTTGAACGCATACTCAATCCCTGAATATTTAAAGATTCTAAATAAATGCATTTGGTTCAAGTACGTAAATACTAAAAGGTAACATATTTCTAAAAATTCCGAGTCTTCAACAGTAGGGTATACTTTTAAATAATCCATTCAATTTTCAGTATCCTTAATATATATAATTCGTTACTAGTGATATTTTTACCGATTTTTATTCCAGTATATTTTAAGACCGGAAACATCGATTCTCCATTTTTTATTTTCACTTTTACCTCGCTTCTCGTTTACATCTTTCCAAAGACAGACTCACTCCACTTGCTTTATCATGCAGGATCTATGTATGTTATGTTTGCCCAAACACGGGTTATTACTACTTTAGAAAATTTTTAATATTTCACGTACCATTACTCCACATCCACCGCGGTTCTATTAAAAGCTTCCGGCATTTCTGCGCAAACAAATTTACCTTTGACTAATAATAAATTAAATCTTCTGGGGGAAAAAGCTTTCACCAGAAAAGAGTGCACATTCAAACATCAGGAAAGTCTCAATCGTATTACACGGAGCAAGAAAACGCAATTAGTATAACACTGCAATGCTTTTAATTCAAAGTGACAAATTAAAATAGCCAACTTTTTTTACTCCGTTAACCGCGTTTCAGCGCTGGTTTCGTGAGGGAATTTTTTCCTCTGGAAAGTCTCTTAAACTGGTTTACAATCTCGTAATCAAAACTTAACAGATCGTGGAAAAGTTTGTTGAATTACGGGTTCATTTGAATTAGAGGGTGATGTTTTGTATCGAAGATTGTGATTGAAATTTGTTGATGTAAGGAAAATGGGTTTTTTAAAGTTTTTGGAGTGTGGGGATATTTCTTTTACTGCTTTCGGAAATTTTTTGGTGGATCTTGGAAAAGTATTGTGGATTTTGAGAGTTTTGTAAATTTTCGGAAAAAGTTAGATTGGAAATTTGACTCACAGAACTTGGGGGAAAAATAACGATTATTGCACTAGTTGCGAAATATTATATTTACAGCTTCATCAATTTGAAATAATAGCACAATGTTGTGCGAGCTAGCATTGGTGATTTGCACGAAATGAAGGATCCGCAATCATTTTGAGAGTTTTTTTATTTTTCCGAAAAAGTTAAATTGGAAATTTGACTCACAGAACTTGGGGGAAAAAATTCAATTATTACACTAGTTGCGAAATGTTATATTTCCAGCTTTATAAACTTGAAATAAAAAATTAAATATGATTTGACGATCGATTCGGAATTCTGAAATTGATAAATTTGGATTTCATTTCTCTGAAATGCAAAATTGAAAAATTCTCATATTTGTGAAACTCGAACATCGAAATTATAGATTTAAGGCTCTTGATTATAAATTAAAATCTGGTATCGAAGATTGTACCTGAAGTTTTGTGTAGTTTGTTGATGTAGGGAAAATCTTTTTTGGAATATGGGGATATTTTTTTTACTGTTTTTGGAAATTTGTTGGCAGGTGTTCGAAAAATAATGTGGATTTTGAGAGTTGGTGTACTTTTTGTAAATTTTGGAAATTTTCGCATTGGAACCTTATCTTGCAGAACTAGGGGTACAAACGTCAATTATTACACTAATTACGAAATGTAATATTTCGTTATAACTTTGAAATGAGGAATTTAATATGATTTTACGTTCGATTTGGAAATCGAAAATTACGAAATTTGGATTTAATTTCTCCGAAATTCAAAACTGAAAAATTCTCATATTTGTGAAACTCGGACATAAAAATTCTAAATTTAAGGCTCTTAATTATAAATTAAAGTTTGGTATCGAAGATTGTAATTGAAATTTTGTGAAGTTTGTTGATGTAGGGAAAATCTTTAGTTTTTAGAAAATGGGGAGGTTTCGGAACTTTTTGGTAGATTTTAAAAACATTTCGTAGATTTTGAGAGTTGGTGTATTTCTGGTAAATTTTCGGAAATTTTCGCATTGGAACTTTATCTTGCAGAACTGGGGGTAAAAACATCAATTATTACACTAGTTACGAAATGTAATATTTCCAGCATCATAACTTTGAAATGAGGAATTTAGTATGATTTTACGTTCGATTTGGAAACCGCAAATTACGAAATTTGGATTTAATTCCTCCAAAATTCCAAATTGAAAAATTCTCATATTTCACAAACTCGGTGATCGAAATTGTGAATTTTGTAATCTTAAAAATTTCAGTGACAAAATTAGAAGTTTCTCAAAAGTCCCGAAGTTGAAAATTTGAGCACTTAAATGCAAAAATTTCACAAATACAGATATAATTCATAACTTCCAGAATTGTAAAACGAATCTGAAACCAAAATAAAACATTCCAAAAACCCAAACCAAAAACAAGAAAAATTCAAAAAGCTTGAATCCCAACATTAAGAAACTCGTTACCTCCAAAATTTGAAAACTGTACTCCAAAAATTGAGTTACGAAAGTTTGAAGTTGAAATTAGAACGATAAAAAAACCCCATCATTCAAAATTTCGGAATTTCTAAATTGTGAAAATTTCGCAATTTTAAAACCACAAAAGTTAAATTCGACACCAGATAGCCACATTTAGAAATTTGAATACTTCGGAAATTCAAACTCCGAAATTCCAACATTTGCCATTTTCCGAACTCGAACGTGAAAATTATAATTTTGCACTTTACAAATAATACACAATTTCTAAGTCAAAAAAGTTTTCCAATCTCGAAATTGAAGAATTTAAAATCCACATACGAATATAGGCGAAACTATTGTTCTCTTTCTCTCACCAAACGACAGCTCTCGTGAGAGAGAAAAGGAGAGTTGCGTAGTTACCCATAAAAATTCTAAGTATTGAATACAAAGTTTCGAGTACTCAATTAAGAGCATTATTTGACAATTTTCGATAAAACATTCGTAAATATGAAATTATCCATACTAGGAATCTTATATAAAAGAAATCATGCAAACTCTGAAATATTTTATAAAATTTCTGAAATAAGAACAACACAGTTACAAAAATTCATCAAATTAATGAACATCATTCAGCGTCATTAAAAATGCACGATGACAAGTTTTGCAACGAAGAAAATTTTCCCGCAGTGTCAACAATAATTGGACAGAAAACAACTCACATTGAATTCTGTCCAATGTAATTGTTTGTATTCGTGTTTATTCTTCGCAAACTATGTTCATCATTTCCCCATTGTTTTTGTACTCCCCAGATAGAAGACAAAAGGGACTTCTTCAGAAAACTGTGAAAATACTTTTTGGAATCAATTCCAACTTTTGTGTGACATTCTGTAACAGCCAATTTCCTTTCGTTATTTTGTCCGGAGTATCACAGGAATGCAAAATATCGAATTCGTTATATTCACTTCCATTTCATATTTCATCATTACTTTTCTCGAGTTTGTTGAAAAATTGGTTCGATCGAAGCTGGGTGGAGTTGGACAGAAAAAAACCCGATTTTTGACGAGTTACAAACTTTGTTACGAGGTAATAAAAATATGGAGAATGTTTCGAAAGCAATTTTGTCACGTACCGAAGTTCTTAATTAGAATTTTTCAATCATTGCACGTATTGTGCGAAACTAATTGAAGGTTTTGTAGAATGTGACGTGAGGGTTTTTTGGATGATTGGAAAATTAGCAGGGGACAAATTCTGATGTAGGATGAAAACGAAAAATATTGCTAAAAGAGATGGAGAATTGAAAATACGTTCGTAAGATTAGAAATTTTCGTGATTTATAACATTTTTTTGATGCTAGAAAATATGGATTTGATCATGCAGGAAAATGACGAAAATTATGTAGATTGAACAAATTTGCATAGAAACGTAAAAATTTCAACATTTATCAAAAATGAGAAATTTTCGTTTTGGCAAAATCACGAAATTAACAAGAATTATGAAATAATAAAAAATGTCACTTCATAAATATTAATTCCTTAACTAGATTCCAGATTTTAAATAAATTTGCATTGTACACTGAAAATAATAATATTGTTCTACTCGGGAGAATTCTCGTGAAATTCACATCGCGCATCAAAATGATGCTAATTTTGTAATTTTAGTTTTATTGGAAAAATAATAAAATCGCATTTTGAACTTTACTGGACATTTTTAGAACTTTCATTTGTTCCATACCCTCCTTCCAACCCTCAATCCCTTTTTTCATTGTTTCAATCAAAGAAAACTGAACCAAAATCATTGATTTTATGTTTCCCTACTTTTATTCTCATTTAATTGATATTTCAGGTGCACTGGTCAGAAGATGGTCCGTGACTACTTAATCCTACTATCATGGTTTTGTATGGTACACGGGAAAATAGGTGAGAACAATTGTAGATCATCGAGGAAAATTTAATAAGATTCCAGGATGAGATAGGAAATGCGCGAAATAATAATCGAATTCCTCAAGTAGAAATAGCTTAGTACGATCAGACGGATGTCATGAAGCTTTCAATCGCATCGGAGATTCTGAATCTAAGATTTTCTTTCTTTCGTTCTGAACTGAATTGCATTTCTCGATCTTGGTTTTACTTTTTAATTATGCATGGTTTAGCTTTTTCGCTCAAAATGATTTCGTGATTCACTGTTTAACTGGTTTAATTGACGTTTTATCGCTCTGCAATGTAAATGGACGGTTTGAAATTTGTTTTTTGTTGTTTTTGGACAGGTTACTTTTGGCACATCAGCGACATTCATTTTAATCCGAAGTACTTGAGCCACGGGAAATCGGAGAATAGTAAGTTTTCGGAATATTTATGATTGAAAAATCGAAAAAATTTTGTATTTAGGATTTTGTAGTCGTTTTTGTATGATTTTTGAGTGAAACTCGGGGGAAATTGTATTATTGGGGAAAAAGAACTGTTTATTTTTTTTTTCGTTTTGTTTTTGACAGTGGTGGATCTATGGGGGGAGGGGGGGGGGGCGGTTAAGCTTTTCCTTGTATTTTGCGTTGACACACTTTTTTTTTTAAATAAGTTTTAATGAGAACTTAATTATTTGATTGTATTTGCAAGTTATATATTCAAGACATTTTGATGATTCGAAAATTATCTTTAATTCGAAAATTAACTTGAAACATAACTTTGACAATTAGCTGAATTTTAGCATAACATTGAGAGATAATCCAAAATTGTTCAGATTAAGAGAAATTTGTATAATCTTTGCAGTTTCGTGCGTATTTTTAAAATATTCTTAAGAACAATTCTTATCATCTTCGAAAAATTTTTGAAATGTGAAGAATTTTAATTCTTCTTTTAAATTTACAAGAATTTATGTAGCTTCAGGGTGTCAATCGGTCAGGAATTTTCAAATTCCAGTTCATTTTAAATTTTCAAAATTTGAAAACTTTCGAAAGTGTCAAAAATGCCCGAAATTCCTAAAATGCCAGAGATTTCTAATCAATATTTTTAGGTTCCCTAAATTAAAAAAAATACACTATAGTTAGAGTAATTTTTAAAACTTTTTCCCAGATTCGAAAAATTACGAAAAATAGTCGAAAATCCCTCAATTTCCCAAAATTTGTAGAGTGCAACGAAATTTTAACGAAAAATGTCTGAAATTACGAAATGTCTGAAAAAACTTTCCAAGTCTGTGGAATTCTCTAAAATTTTCAAAAATAATGTTAAAAACCTTGAAAATGTACCAAAAAGTGATATACGGAGAAAGGCCCAAAAATGTCAAATTTGACAGAAATTCGTGAAATTCCTTATTATAATAAAAATTCTCAAAAACTCAAAATTGATTAAAAACCCCTAAAAGTTCTGTAGTTGCACACTTTTGAATAATTTTTTCCTCATTTTCGACAATTTTCTAAATAAAATTTCCTACAATTTAAATTTCTATATTATATAATTCAAACTTTCAATAATTCAAATTTCTATATAAATTCAAAGTAAAGCTGTCAAAAACGGGTTGAAAAATCAGTTATACAACAAATATCAACTTATACATACCAAACGTGTTATCAGTAAATAAACTCCTATTTTCCATACCACATCAATCGAACTCTAATTTTAACTACTACACTTTTAATATACTTCAGTTTCGACTCTGATTTCTCCTAATTCTGAATTTTCACAACACGATTTTCTGGTAGTCCATATAGATGTTGACACATCGAAAATAAAACCATAGGTCCACCACTAAACGCTGTATAGTAATTAAAAAATTACAGTCAGTCGAAATATAATGATAGAAAATCGTCGTAGTCGGCAAAAATGATAGAAAAACAAATAATTAAACTGCGCAGTGTGCGGAAACACAAGAACCAACATGGACAGCGGCCACATTCGGCTGAATAAAAATTTAGCCGGAAAATTTGGCAACTACAGTTGCGACTCGCCGTGGGCTTTGATCGAATCCGCGGCTGCGACAATGAGAGCCAAACACGGGGACAATATCGAGTTTGTTTTATGGACGGGGTAAATGGATGCCATTCACGTTGCTTGTTTTTTCGAGCTTTTTCGAATTATCTCGTTTCCAAACATTCAAAAACTTTCGGAAATTCGGAACTGTGAAATATGAATGTACGTAGAAATATAGTTACAAAATAGAATATCTCCTAAATTAACGTTCTTTCAAACATTTTTGAGAATTTTTTCATTTCCCGGATCTCTAAGTTTGTATATTTCCAAAATTCCGAGCTTTCTCATGGCAATTTAAAATTTCAAAAGTTTCGAAGTGTTGTTTTCGGAATTCAAAATTTTTTCATGTTTCCGTATTTTACAGTTTGAAATGAGCTATTCCAATTTTTTGAAAATTCAAGTTTGGTGATTTCATTTCATATAATATTGATTAGTGTAGAAAATTGGAATTCTAAGTATCGGAATATTGAGATTTTATGTTTGTGAATTTCCGAAATTCGAAATTTCCTTATGGTAATTCAAAATTTGAAAAGTTTCGAAGTGTTGTTTTTGGAATTCAAACATTTTTCATATTTTCGTATTTCACAGTTTGAAATGATCTATAATTTTTTTGAAATTGAATTTCGGTAACTTAATTTTATTGATAACATTGATAAGTGTCGAAAATTGGAATTCTGAGTTTTTAAATATTGAGACTTTATGTTTGTAAATTTCCGAGATTCGAAACTTCCTCATAGTAATTCAAAATTTCAAAAGTTTCGAAGTGTTGTTTTCGGAATTAAAATTTTTTTCATATTTTCGTATTTCACAGTTTAGAATGATCTTCATTTTTTTCCAAAATTCAAGTTTGATAATTTAATTTTATTGATAACATTGATTAGTCTCGAAAATTGGAATTTTGAGTTTCGGAATATTAAGATTTTTATGTTTGTAAATTTCCGAAAGTGAAAATTTTCTTATGGTTACTCAAAATTTAAAGTTTTAAAGTGTTGTTTTCGAAATTCAAAATTTTTTCATACTTTCGTATTTCACAGTTTAAAACGAGTTTCTCCAATTTTTTCAAAATTCAAGTTTGGTAATTTAATTTTATTGATAACATTGATCAGTCTCGAAAATTGGAATTCTGAGTTTAGGAATATTGAGATTTTATGTTTGTAAATTTCTAAAATTCGAAATTTCCTTTTGGCAATTTAAAATTTCTAAAGTTTCGAAGTGTTGTTTTCGGGATTCAAAAATTTTTCATATTTTCGTATTTCACAGTTTCAAATGAGCTTCTCCAATTTTTTGAGAAAATTGAAATCCATTATTCTGAGTTTAATAAGAATAATAAGTCAGAAAATACTCCAATAAGCAACAATTTCCAGGGATGCAGTATCGCACAGTGTCGGCCCGAGCGAAACTTTGGAGTGTCTTCAAAACCTCACGAATCTCTTTTCCCAAACATTCAATGGACCCTTCATTTTACCTGGCTTAGGCCACGAAGACACTGGCCTGAACATCACCCAAATTTCCGACGTTTGGAAACAATGGCTGCCGGAAGAAGCTTTGAAAACGTTTAAAAAAAGTAAATAATTTATCCCTCCCGCAAACTCGATAACTTTTCACCACTATTACTCGTCTCCCAATAAAATATCAAAAATCCCCATGATAAATGAAAATTTCCACAATTCTTTTACGCCCTCCTAAATTTTCATCACTTCGAATTTATTCCTCATTCACTCTGTAATAATGTGAAGTTCTCACGTACTCTTGATCATTAAAAATAATGAATTCCGCATTCGTAGAATGATGAAAAAAATATCGTAATTTGAGTTTCTATTGTGACGAAAATGATTGTACACTTCACCCCTTTTTCCGTAACAATGCAGTCATCGAATTTCACATTGTTACATATTCGATGCATTTCAATGCTGGAGTACGAAAAAATGATGCTTTTTCCAGGCGGTTATTACACGATAGAACAAAAACAGCAAAACTACAGAATCATCATGTTGAACACGAATTTGTGGACGGAACCAACAAGCAGTAATCGAATTCCGCAACGTCCCAATAACAATGTTGTGGAAAATTCGAACGATCCTTTGGGACAGTGGGCCTGGTTCGAGTCGGAACTACGCACAGCTCGCGAGAAGAAACAAACGGTAAAAGCTGAATTTTTCAGGTGGATATTTAAAATGTATGAAGCTGGAATATTTTTACAATATCTGTGCACGGAAAGGAAAAACGTGTATGACAGCGCACGCGTTTCGATCATTAAAAATTTTCAATTATGAATTTAACATTTGAATCCATTTGTTGATAAATTTATTTTTGCTTTTGTTTACGAATTTTTTTTGTTCTTAAACTTGAATTTTCAAAATATTCTCAAAATGTGAAAGCTACTCCATTATAGAAATTTGGTAACGTCGACATTCAACAATTCACTATAATTTGAGGATAGCTAAATTTGCATGTACGAAAAAAAATCATCAATTTGCTGATTTTCCTGATCCGAAAATTTCCATGCCAAGGTTTTTAAATACGAAATGTTCAATTTTTACAAATTTACATTCTGAAGATTTTGGAGACCTAATTTTTCGATCAATTATACTCTACTCTAGATCCACTGAAAACCGTTTAAATGTACTATATATATTGCTTTTGAGGACGGTTCAGATCCACGGGAGACCACTTTAGAGCCGTTTGGGGCGGTTTAGACACACTAAAGATTACTTTCGATCCATTTAAGACGATTCAGATCCACTGTAGACTACTTCAGATCCGATTCAGACCGTTAAAATTTATTTGAGACTACTTCATATTCGATCAAGACACTTCATATCCACTATAGACAATTTCACTTTAGATCTATCTGGAAGAGTTCAGATCCACTACAAACTAATTCAGATCCGGTCAAGACATATCAGATCCATTTCAGACTACTTCAGATTCAATCAAGAGAGTTCAGATTCACTACAGGCCACTTAAAATCCGATCAAGACCGTTTAAATCCACACAGACTACTTTATATACACTTAGGACCGAAAAAAGTCATAAAATGTATAATAAATTCAAACGAAAATGAGGTATATTATAACAGCTATCGAAAAACATGAAGATCCAAGAAATGTAACGGACGAATTTCGAAGGTATTCATTGTGGGTCACACGCCACCCGGCGTGGACGAGCGCGAAAGCGGCATTTCCGGTTTGACGGAGAAGCACAACACAAGGTACTTGCAACTTATCCGCCAGCAAGCCGATATCATTCGGGGACAATTTTTCGGTCACTGGCACTCCGACACGTTTCGCGTTATCTACAGTGACACCGGGGTTCCGGTATCTTGGCTCATGGTCGCCCCCAGCATCACGCCCTACTGGTCCGGTGGACCCAACAATCCGGGCTTGAGACTTTACGAATTCAACACGGAAACGGGCAAGGTAAAGAGATATTCCTCCCAACTTTTTCGAGCTTGGGAAACTGAAACTTTGAAATTGAAACTACTCGGAGTGATGTAATGACGATCTTTGTACCATCATTGAAGCCTGGTGTAAAATATATCATTAATCATTCTGGTACACAATGAATTTTATTCAACGCCCGCGAGAAATATGTCATTTCGTGGCCCTGCTGAGAGTGGACGAAATAGTGGATTAACTGATTATTGACGTATGGCATGCGAGTGATGAACTCGTTCGCCCACTAGTGGGCGAATAAGCTAGTCGCTTACGCTCATCTTAACGACCTATAGCTTTTTACTCACTCACGCTCAATTTAGCGACCGTTTACGCACGGATAATGGAAACAAGATGGCGGACGAGCGACTCGACATATTATATCGAAACGTCAAACTCCCCAACCCTAACCTCAAAATTACAAAACTGTGTATTGCTGCAATGTTGTTTACAAAAGTGTCGAATGCAGTCATAATCAATCCCGATGAAAATCAAAGCAACGAGAGGGATAATCAGTTTTCAACTCCCTAAAGTACGTAGCAAAGCTCTAAGGGCGATTGTTGCGTCAATCAATCAGGTAACCCATTATTTTATCTCCTCTCAGCAGGGCCGT